>JAAGAY010145031.1:0-19193 GCA_011801015.1 Ardeotis arabs
TCCAGCCTGTCAAGGTCCCTCTGGATGGCATTCCTCCCTTCCAGCGTGTCGACGGCACCACACAGCTTGGTGTCATCGGCGAACTTGCTGAGGGTGCACTCTATTCCACTGTCCATGTCGCCGACAAAGATGTTGAACAGGGCCGGGCCCAACACGGACCCCTGAGGGACACCACTCGTGACTGGTCTCCACTTGGACATCAAGCTGTTGACCACCACTCTCTGAGTTCGGCCATCTAGCCAACTCCTTATCCACCGAGTGGTCCGTCCATCAAACCCATGTCTCTCTAGTTTAGAGAGAAGGATGTAGTGCAGGACAGTGTCAAAAGCTTTGTACAAGTCCAACTTCTTGCTTCCTCCGGAAACAAATGGTTTCAGAAACTGAGATGTTCACCCACCTTGGGCCCCAGCAGTTTGCTTGGTGGGTGTGCTGTCTAGGCTGGCCATCTACAGGAGGGCTTCTGGCTAGCTAGAGCTGTTGAGGAAGCTGCCTGCTGCCTGTCAAAGCTTCAGTGGCAAGAACACCCTCCTGTGCATCACTCTTGATCCTTCTTGTAGGAGTGTTTTTCTAACAGAAGTCATAGAATCATAGAATGGTTTGAGTTGGAAGGGACCTTTAAAGGTCATCCAGTCCAACCCCCCTGCAAGGAGCAGGGACATCTCCAACCAGATCAGGTTGCTCAGAGCCTCATCTAACCTGGCCTTGAATGTTTCCAGGGATGGGGCATCCACCACGTCTCTGGGCAGCCTGTGCCGGTGTTTCACCATCCTCATTGAAAAAAAATTATTTCCTAATATCTAATCTGAATCTACCTTCCTCTATTTTGAAACCATTACCCCTCGTCCTGTCACAACAGGCCCTACTGAAGAGTTTTTCCCTATCTTTCCTGTAGGCCCCCTTGAGGTACTGGAAGGCTGCTATAAGGTCTCCCTGGAGCCTTCTCTTCCATCTGAAAATCTGTGGCTGCTTTTGGTAGATAGCTCACCATGTGAATCCATGCTATCTGGTGAATGTGTCACATGTTCATTGCATTAAATAGATTGAATGTGCAGAGAAAAAATATTCTCCAAGCCTGCCAAGATGGATAATTGAGCTTTACATCCTTCAGTGAATTCCTTCAGATTTCTCCTCTATCTGGTGATCTCAATTTAGTTCTTTCTTCAAGACCCTTGCATTTGTGTACTCCTCCATCTCCAGTGCCTGGGCGGCTATACAAAATTGTATTGAATAGCCACCTGGAGACCAGAGATGTTTCCTACCACCCACACCACACACAGTAGCTGAAATCTGCAGCTCTGTAAAGTACCTAATGGGAGGGGTGTGTGTGCGGGGGGGAAGTGTTGAAGTCCATTCAATTGGATGTGTCACTCAAACGGATAATTTCGCACCATTTGAGATAAAAATTAGTATGTCCATGACAAATAAGTGACTCATTCTTTGTTATAGCCCTGCGCTGGAGTCCAAGGAAAGATTAGAGTACCCCAAGGGTAGGGCAGGTTGGGAGAGATGGGTAGTCTCTCTTCTCAGTAACAGGGGGGAAAGTACAATAGATAAGTGTTTTGTGTGGGTTTTTCTTTTTTTGTTTAATGAAGCCTGTTGCAAGTGATACCTTGAAAAACAGGGAGTTTTTCCTCAGCTATGAGCGAAAATAGAAGCTGAAGAATAAAGTTTCAGCTCCCCTCTTGCCTTCAGCTCTCTTCTGTGGAGGGTGGCACAGGGGTGTTCTGTGGTTGCTGCTTTGTGCATGTCCTGGTTCTGGATAAGATAGAGTTAATATTCACCTGAGCTGGGTGGAGAACTGAAGCTGGTAGCCCCTAGGGATGGGATAATTAACTAATTAGCTAACAGCTGGGGTTAATTTAACCAAATTAGCCAAAGGGCTATTCCATCCCATCTGACATCATGCTCAGTATATAAGTTAGGAGGGTGCTGAAGGGAGTCTCCTGTTACTTGGAAGAAACTAGGTGTGGAGATTTGTTGTAAGGCATTATATTGTATTTGTATTCCATCACTGTTTTGTTTTCTTTTGACATTGCTGTTAAATTTACTTTTTGTTCAATCTCAACCCACGTGGGTTTTTTTTTTTTGTTGTTTACCAATTCTCCCCCTATTCTCTCAGAGGGTGGGGGAAGTGGGAGAGAGACTGTGTAGTCTGGTCCTGGTCAGGGCTGAATTATGACAGTGCGGAGCACAAAGTCAGAGTCAAACCATAATTTTTTTTTTTTTTTTCTTTCTTCATTTTTCCCCTCCTCTTGTTCTTTGGTAAGGTAGGCAGACTTTTCCTTGTCTCTCAATATGAGCTCTGATATTTGGGCATCATGGTGTTATCCATTGGTCTCTTGTTTCCACGTGGTGCCAACATAATTACATTTATTTTTAGAAGCTTTAGATTTATGTTTCAGTCAATTTTACAACACTGCTGTTCTTGGAGTAGGAAGGTAAGGAGGTTTCACTCTGTGCATGGATACATCTCTTGTATCTCCCAGACCTTTATTCAAAGCTATGTTTCCTAGAAATAGTCATGACATGCCAAAACTCTCGTCACACACTTCTTTCAGTAGGAATTGATTATATGACTCAGTTACAATCTTGAGATGCATTATCTTAGTGCTTATGTACAGACACGATATCTTCAGATTTTCAGCTTGCTGGCATTAACTCTATCACCGCAAAGACGCCAATTGAATTAGCTGTCCAGTGAGACTTCTAAGAGCAGTGAAAGTAACTCTGCTTGCTGCTGTTTGACATGTGTGTGGCGGTAAAAACTGCCTGGTGGCTCAAAGAAATATTTAGAAGTGTTCTTTAATATTAAATGTATTCAGATTGATTGTAAACAGAAGTATCTTTTGTCTAACAGGAATATGGATGGAGGATGCTTATGGAAGTTCAATACACTTTTTTTTTTTCACTCTGGTTCCTCCTGGGAGGACTCAAGTTGCTAGAAATAATTTATCTTTAAGTCAGGTGAAAGTTCTCAATGGAGATTCTTTAGGTCTTGGCTGTGAGTATTGGAGCTAGCTTAAGACATTCTTGTCTCCTGTGTTGCTCCTTCCTACTCCCTCAGTTGTACCAATATGGTATTTTGGAGCTATGCTGTGTTACAGAAATGATCCAGGTAAAAATACCTTTCTAGAAAGGGAAGGATAGGGAGCTATTTTTAATCTGACCTGACCTCTAACATTATTTTTGTGCAGAACATGGATATAACTGTTAGAAGTTAGCCACTGTGGAAATAAAAGCTAGAGAAGGCTTCATGAAGTGGCCAGTCTGCATGGGAGAGGACATTTTGCCTTAAGTCTTGGACTTGAAGGACTGAAAGCTGAAGACATAATCATTATTGGAGCAAAACACAGGCAAAGCACTGCTGTAAATGCAAAGGTAGAAGGTTGTTGGCAAGACATGCATCATGCTACTCTTAAAGTTGGTTAAAATATTTCCATAAAAAATGATTTTGACAGAAAATTCGTTTTTTATTAAACAAGGCTTTTTTTTTTTTTCTGTAGAAAGCTACCCTCCCTACTCCCCTTAATTTTTAATAAAAGTGAAAAAGAAAAAAAAAATCAGCTTCTTGTCCAGAGATTGTGATCTGGCACTGCATTTGAATGAGTCAAAAAATACTAGAGTCAGAAGAAACTGTAGCTTACGTATTTTGAGAGTGTAATGGAGGAGTACAGACTCTGAATGTGAGTCAGAGTCATGTAGGGTCTGAAATACACTTCCCATGAGGCACAGAGCGAAAGAGCTCAACTGCAGCTTCCTAGACAAAAGCTGTCAGGTTTTTTAGTTTTTCTGCCCTAGAGTCAATGTTTTCCAAGGTAGTGCTGTCAGTTCCCTGCTACAGTTGAAGAAGTAAGAAATGTGTTGACCCAACCATAGCACGAGCCTCACCTGCGTGAAGGCTGTCTCCACATCAGCTCTGCAAGTGTCTGCAATTTCCACCCATCCTTTTTTTTTAAGCTCTGTTTACTTCATGTGACTTTCCAATCATACTTTTTATGCTCAAGTTTAAAACTTCTAAATACAAATGTAAACAAATAGCTGGGCTACATGTGCCCTCATGTGAGAGAATGTTTTTAAGCTCTGAACAGCTGTAGCACGTGAACATTGGCAGTGTCACTTGCTTGTTCTGGGGAGAGCAGAGCACAGTGTGGCAGCCAACATCTTAGGGCTGGTTGTGGTTCTCTGCTGGTCATGGGCAAAAGAATTAAAATGCAACCTTAAATTATGTGCTTATGCTGGCTAAAGCAAGAAAGCTCAGATGTTTACTCTGGTGTAATTGCCAACTCCAGTTAACCTGCAGCCACTTACAGCTGAAAGATGTGTGATGGAGAGGGCTGTTTGTTTCCTGGCTGGATTAGCAAGATGCTGGTCAGCACTAGGGATGTACCTATCCTGAAATATATAGTACTGTCCTTTGAGTGACGGCTGAAGAAATCTTCTTTCTCCATGCAAAGCTCTGTCAGCAGTCAGACTTGCGCCCTCTGAATCTTTCCTTAACTCATTTATTCCTTCTCTGCAAGACTAACTCTCCTTGAGAAGGTGAGACTGAAACACTTCTGTCCCAAATCAGTTTCTACTGATGGGACCTGGAAGAGGACAGGAGTTTCTGTAGCCCAAATGATACCAAGTGTATGCTCAGTAGTACCACTCTATTTTTCCCTGAATGTGTTTCTTTGAAAGACGCTGGGATATGAATGGTGAAGGCACGTTTACTTTGTATGGGGGGACTGTGCGTGCAGTAGGCAAGCACTTTAATATTTCATGAAAGGTTCATCTCCTAATGGCAGGAGTGTTTCCAAACCTGAGGCTATCACAGGGGTGCCAGTGCTGAGGAGAACTAGTAGATTTATGGTCTCCCCCCCCCGGCCCCCTTCACTGCCAAACAGAGAATAATCAGAAATTAAGGCATAGGTCTTGCAAATGCTGGTGTGTGAGTCGGAAATAAAGCTGCTCAGGAACTGAGCTCATCCACCTTAGTGTCTGCTATGAGCTCTCGCTTGCGAACTGTGGTTAAATCGTAATGAACTGATGCCAACCTCGCATCCTCCGTGGGCCGTGGATATAACGTGCTTTAGTTGGCATCCAGATCAAGAGCTTATATTTAACCAAATACATGTTTCTGTATATAATTCTGATGTTCCTGTGTCAGTTAGGAGACAGCCATTACAGGACTCATTTGGTATGTACTGGGAAGTATTACAGACCCCAGTGTTCACCTCTCCTGGCATCAACGCAATGATGAGTTGCCCCTACCATGTTCTCAGGCAGCTGCCAGGAACTTTGGCAGCATGCAGCCTGACAATGAGTGGGTTGAGTGATTCATGCCTTTGTGTTGTGAAGTGCTACTGACTGTGTGCTGTGACTGCCTGACGTCTGTCCTGGCTATGCCAGTCTAAAGAGGTGGGGACATTTGCTTAGGTCAGAACTCTTTGGTACTGGGTATTTTTTTTTCTTCTTTGCTGGAGTGAATTGTATTTTATTTACTGATTTGTAATCTTTGCCCAGTTACTGATGCGCAAGATTTGGAAACACAGCCTGTTGAACAATTCTTTTCTGATCTTGCTTCTGACTGCCTGAAGCCATCCCAGATCTTTCATAGTGGATGTCCTTAAGCACTTCTTCATCAGCCTGTGTGTGCTTCTTCCTCCTCTCCTCTTTCTGCAGCTGGAGGCCTATGACTTCACTTCTTTCCTCCACTAGCTCTGTCTTTCTACATTGCGAGTAGATTTGAGTTGAGTACAAATTTGAGGAAAGGTTTAGCTGAGCCTGGCCATAGGGTTAAATTAATTTTGGAACATGCAGTACTGTGGTACCTAGAAGAGCAGTGATGGATGCTGTTTGTAGTATGACCAGAACAAGAATAAACTAATAGCTCCAACAAAAGAGTTGTTTGCCATAATGTGTATTCTCCAAAATCATTCCAGGATGGTGGGAGCCAATCAGCTTATTTGTGTAAATTAAGATATCAGAGAACTCATCTATCTCTTCTACACTCGTCTGGATTCAGGAGATGTGAGAAAAAGCTGGAAATGAAACCCAGAGGTTTATTTTGTTTGTTCATTCAATAATAGGCCTTGGATCTTGGTTTGTGACTCAGATTTCTGTCCTGTTCTATACAAATCCCCAAGACTTTACGTCTCTTCTTTTCAGCTGCTTACCGTATAAGCTATGTAATACCTAGTTCTGATGCACTAGGAATTAAATATTCCCATATGCTATTAAAAAACCTCTCAGTGTGTGCTAGGTCATCCCAAAACCTATCCCAATCCTACATGTAAAAAGTTTTGCAAGTTCTACTCTTTTAAAATGCAAAGATTGAGAAGCTAGGTGCTAGGCTTGGAAAATATACAGAGCAATCAAAGCAACTGCGGGCTCTATGAGCCAGTTTTTATTCAGTGGGTGAGACAACACCTCTCCATTAAGAACCTAATATTGACTCACATGAATGTAAATGCACACCTAGAGATTCCCTGAGAGCCAGAACTTTGGCAAGTTCATATCATAAATAGTATAAATTGCAAGCTAAGTGAAAAGCTCTCTGCTAGAGCATTAACTTTTAGTTTGAGATGCTTTTTGTGGGACTGCCAGGCTGAGTCATCAACTGATGTATGGAGAAGAAAGGTACAATGCATATCTATATTCTCTTGCTGAACACACTGTGAACTGGAGAAAGAACTTGTGTCTGCAAGTGTAAACTTCCTTTATGTTGCTTTACTGCATAGTGAGGGAGGGAAAAGGCTCATTGCCAGACTTGGATAGACACTAAATTTGATAACGTGGCTTGCTTTTTGCTATGACATGGAGCAAAAAGAACATTCTTGCCTCAAAGTCTCCATAGTCTAAGCTGAGGTGCTGGCTGGCTACAGAAAGAGAGTTTGCAGGTGCTTGTGACTGCTTTCTGTCACCCTCCGCAATGGATGCGGCATGGAGAAAGAGGGAAGAGAGGTCCAAAGTGGTTCTCTGGAAGACTACAGGGAGCTTCTGTTAGTAACGTGGGAGAGAGCGTGGTGGAGTATGTAAGAGGTGCTGGGGTTTAAAATCATATCCACTGTGGACTGGCTCCTGGGTAGTTCTGGGCTTTTGATTAATCTGAGAGATATTAAGGAAAGCAATAACGTGGGTGGCTTTGAAAGTGAGCACACATGATTTAAATTTGGTGATACAGAAGATGACCTGGGTCTAAACATTTTGTGTCAAGTTTTTGCTCATAAAACAGTTTTTTCGCTTTTTTTGCTCTTGCTCATCTTTCACTTACTTTTATTTTAAATGTTTTACGTTAAAAAGAACTCATATATTAATTTCCACTTAGCATAATGGAACATGCACCACTGTTGTATTTCTTATTGGTGCTGCAAATACCAGGAGTGTATTGCTTGCAAAATCTTTTTATTTTACAGTTCTGTATCATTATAGAAAAATCAATGAACTCGTAATTAAAACTTTAAAAGAAATGTAGGCTAGTATCTTAACCCTAGATCAATTTCCTTTTTATTTCATAGTAGCATAAAAATTTATCTTCCAAGAGCATTATTAACTAGTCCAGTTTTTGGACATCCAGATATAAGATTTAGGAGAAGGTGCAATGAAATTATTTATTTCACATTCAGCCTGAAATGCCTTACAAATAATATCCTTTATTAAGGGAAAGTACTTGAAGACACTGTGTTTGTATTAAAGGGTGAAAAAAGGCCCTAGATACAGAAGACATTTCCTGCGTCTGAAGTTTTCTTGTCGCTGTGGAAATCTAAAGAACATATACTATCAGCATGTGTTTTTGCTCAGGAATGTTATAAATATTTGAGCAAGATCAAACAGAACAGCAAAGGAGCACTGGTTTAGTTGTGTAGCTTTTTAGAAAAATAAACCAGATCCGTATCCAGTGAATATGGACTGGCGTCAGAAAAAGCTCAGTGCTGGTGGGATTTAGTCTGGGATATTCTGATAAGCAGCGTTACAAAAGCCATGCTTTTGAACATGGAAATCCGTTAAGTGATTTCTTCCTTCTAGATGCCTTATCCTGTCTCCTGGTTTGGGGAGAAATGGGCATCTGCAAGAGGTGGAAACCAGAGGGTGGGACTTCTTTAAGTAATGTAGTCCTTATGCAAGGTCTGTTCAGCCCAGTGATGGGATATGGAAACTTTTGGCAGGAACAGAATGCAAAGTTTTCACTTCAAGTTTTAGGGGCCATGTTTATAAGGGTGATAAGGTTATTTGCAGCTCTCCATTTGGTATTATTTCTACACTTTGAAGTAGCCTTTGTTTTCCAATTGTGCTTTTGAGAGCTGAACTTGGCATTGTGGAGAAGAGGCACTATTTTATCCAGTGAATTTTAGTGTCTGGATCCAACTGAAGGGCAATACCTGAAGCCACAAGACATTTCATTATTTGCCTTTATTCCCGGTTAGGCTTTGTCTTGGCAGATTAATTCCAGCTACTGAGAGGGGCAGACTGTTTATTTGAAAAGCCAGGAGGTTATCACAGAGAAAGCAAGGCTTCATGCTGAAATAGTAGCAGTGAGAATCCCAGGGCCCTCTTGGCCTATCTTAACATTGTTTGGCCTTACCAAACAAGCATGCTGCCTCACATCAAAACTGGGATGTGAGTTAAGCTCTGTGGGGACTCCCTGCGATGTACATGTCCATTCCAATGTGTTACACCTAACCTGATGTGAGGCTGTAGTAGATCATCCTCTGGGAACTGCTGCTTTCAAGTGAATGTTTTGGCTGGGTCTTGGTATTTGTGCCGCAATGGGGAGGGAGTGTGGCCGTGGTGTCACAGCAGTCCCTGCCAGTGATATCTCTGTGGCAGCCAGGCCACCTGCCTCTCTCTGTCCTGGCAGTTTCTGTGGTCCTTTGTTGCTTCGACGAGATAAATTCACTGCCTTTCTCCACTACTGCCTGTCTATTTTAGCTATGAAAACTACATTTCAGCTGACGTTCTGTTTCACTGACTTAACGGTCAGAGTAGCAATTAATCCAGTGGGAGACAGGAGCAATTTTAATTTTTATTCAGGCTACTGATGAAATAGCACAGAGCAGCTTATGAGCCTAGACAGACCCAAAATAACTTTTTGACAAATGGTATCACCAAGCTACTTGCTCATGTGAGAAGAGGTCACTCTGGTTTGCAAACATTACTAGCAAGACCAGTGGTGGGGACCAGTGTGTGGAAAGGTATTTGGGCACATTGTTTCTTCATGATGGCTTCTAAAGGTGGCTTGTAGGGAGCCACCTTTAAAACCCAGCCCTAAATTTCCCCCTCAAGGGTCCGAGGTCATCACTGTGATGGCTAAATGAGAGTGTCCTGTTGCCTAGTCAGCAGCTGAGGCAGATACCTGAGGACGTATTCCCAAATTCTCCATAGCCAACTAGGAAAGAAGTTATAAACTTAAAAATGAAACCCAAGGAAAGAGAAGGAGAGTGGCTGTGCTAGACCAAAGGCCTGTCTAGCTCACCACCCTTCCTCTGGCAGCAGGCGCTCAGGAGAAAGCAGTCCTGAGTCCTTACTGCCCCTCAGCCACCGGTGACGTCTTCATCTTTAACAGCCCGGGGTGGATTTTCCCTCCATGAAATTTTCCAGAAGCTTTTTGAACTCTGTGCATCCTTTTGATGTCTGCAGCTCCAGGAGCAGGGCACTACATAGCTGAATTCAAAGCTGTGTTGAGAACTGCTTCTGTTGTTTGCTTGAGAGCGTGATGCCAGCAAGGTTCACCTGATACCCTTTGCCTCTTGGATTGAGAGCGGTGTTCAGCAGCGCTTGCCCTCTTTGTGCTGCTTGTAGTTTTACAGAGTATGGTCTAAAGCAAAGCACAACATCTCGCTGCTCTCAGGGAGGTTAGGGTTTTACTCTGGGTTTTGAAGAGGCGTCAGTCTCTGCTCAGGAGTCAAAACGTTGCAGATGTCAGCAGGAGCAAAAGCATTTTTCTTTTGTATGTGTAGATGCATTGACAGTGCCAACCCTACCTTGTCAAATAGGTCTGTAATTAGAGCTAGTGTCCAGGAGTGCTCACCTTTGCTTTCTTTACATCTCCTACCAAAGAGAAGTTTAGACCTGTTTCATCAAAATGGCATGAAGGGGAAATATAGAACTAAAGGGCTATTTTGAGTTAAACTTCTTACTGATTTATGGTGAAATTGTCCCTATTTGTGCAGAAGAATTAAATAGCAAGTGGCCTAGTCCCAAATTAGCCTGTGGTTTCAGAGGGAAGTCTGGGCACCAGTGGGGCAGAGGAAGATCTCTGGATTTGGGTCTGGGCCTCAGTTAATGTCAGGTTTTATCTTACAGGGTTTACTCTGCCTGCACAGCTCACCTTCTTCTGGGAGGCATTGGAACTGAGAAAACATCGGAGACCCACAGCAGACAGAGAGCCAGTTTCCTTTTCATTTAGGGGGAAGCTCTGGATTTTAGGACAGCCCTGTGGCCAGACTGAACCTAGCTGGGCATGAACCGGCTAACATGCAGACAGTGATAATAATGCTTCTGTCTTCCAGCAGCTGAACTTTTTCCTGTGCTGATCTCCAAATACAGTGATGATTCAAATGGATGCACAGTGATTTTTATTGATTGTGCTCTCAGTGCATTTTTGACGCTGAAGTTTTTCATGTTTCAGGAAATATTTCTGATATTCCCCAAAATCAGAGTGTGTCTCTCAGTTTCCTCAGGTCTGATAAGAAGGGAGCTCATGTTAAGGCAGTATTGTTTTGGGATCTTTCTTCTCTGTTATTGAAACATGTTACTAATGAAACTGTAGGAATCTTAATATGTTTTAAGATATCTTACACCTGTAAAAAAATTGACCAATGAGTTGAAAACTTTTTTGGAGTTATGTATGTACACACACTGCCAAGTGGCACGCAGTAGATGTTGTGTAAGTTTAATTCTGTTTAGAAATGAAGGCAAAAATGGGCAATGGCGAATGAGAAATACTTGTCTTCCAAAATGGAATGAATGATGAGGTTTGAATTTGAGATATGAAAATTAAAGCACTGCTGGAGTAGAGAAGACATTGCTGTCAAAAGCATATACTTTGGGACCACATCTAGAGAAAATTGGCAGGTTTTTGTGAATCCCTGCCTTGTGTTAACGAAGCCAGTCTATTACAGGTGGATTGAACTCCTTTACAGGGTGCTTTGGGGATGATAAAATCTCTTTGAGATCAGAGAAGGAAGAGAACAAGACTGTTCTGCTCACAAGCAGACAGTTTGGGTGCTGCTGTGTTCTTAAATTGATTTTTCAAGTGAAGAGAAAAATGATATATTTTTTATTGGAAACATATTGATTTATAAAAACAGTTGTGCCTTGCATTTAGAGAGGTAAGAAGTTTAAATTCCATAGGTGAGAGATCTCCTCCCCTCACATTATCGGACATATTTGGTAACAACCTGCAGTGCTATCCTGTCTGTGTCATACTGTTGGAAAGGTGCAAGATGATAAAATCTGATATTCAGTCACCTGGTTTTGCTCTTCTTTATTAGAGCTGATATGATAAATATCTGTAAGTAAAAGAAAGCTTCCCTTTGAATCCAAAAGGCAGAACATCAGATTTAGTGATTAATACAATACTCTGAAAACAGGTCCCTTGCAGAGATGGGGGGAAAATTTATCCACCTGTTTTGTTGCCTAAGCATGAGAGGATCTGGGCTTAAATTCAGTTTTCAAAATCAAAGATTAGTGTTTTACCAGAAAGCTGCTCAGGATCTGACCTGAGCTTACAACAGGCTATTCAGATCACTCATTGCCTTAAAGTTGGAATTGTGTAATATTTCAGCCACTTCTCTATATGGCTCACACAATAACAGCTGCCGCATCAATAATAAAAGCTTCTCCTGGAATCTGCCAAGCAAAAATGCCATGCTTTTTTGTATTAACTTCCTGCGGTATAAGCAATGGTTTGTACATCTGAAAAGTAATTTTAGAGAGCTGCTGTCTCCAGCTCAGCTTTGGGGTGCTGGGTTCAGAGTTTTCAAAATTTATAGTCCCCTTTGACTTGACTGTGCTTCTGGAATGACCTTTCTGGCATCCCTCAGCATGAAAATGACAGAAGTAAAAACATCCCTTTCTTCCCCCCACTGATTTCAAATGCTTTAGAACTGCTGATTGCAGCACAGCCTGAACAGCAGGCATTTTTTCCTGCATGTTGATTTTATGCAAGGTTTAGATTAAAAGCACAAAGAGCAGAGAGTAGCTCATGCAGGTACAATGAGCAGAAGTTTACTTGTGCTTCTTTGCTGTGGTCAGAGGTACTTTTGTGTCTTATTTAAATGGTTCCTGGTAGTGGTCCTGACAGAGCCAACAGTGGAAAATGGGTGTATTTCAATAAATGCAGTGAGCTCTGCTTTGCTGTCCATGTTGTGGTCCTGCTCATAGGGTCTCCTGAGAAAGTCAGCACTGATGGTGCAGAGGCATGCGCATGCCAGGTGTTACCTGGAGGAGTGTCAGCTCCTGGAGCAAGCCAGAGCCCTGGCAGAGAGAGACAATGCATCAGTGGCTTCAGGGGAGGAGAAAGGAGCAATGAAATATGGTGGTAATTGGAGCCCTCAAAGAGATCTGTCAGGCAACAAACCTAACTCCCAGGTCTTTTATGTCCTGTGCATTTCCCTGTGTTAGCTTTGTGTCTGGTGGATTTGTGGCCTGGTACTACACCTTCTTGTCTGCCCTCTGGCAGTTGTGTGTGATTATCACCACTTTGGTTGGTCTATGTGGTTTGAGAAGTGGGAAGAGTGGTGCTCTGCCCTTCAGCAAACCTTGGGGATACATGTGCTCCTGTCTGAAGAGTCCGGGCTGTCCTATTTCTGTAAGCCCTACATAGAAAGCGGGTTGCTGAAGGACACTTCTTCCTCTCTGTACTCTATGTGTGACTGATCCAGAAAAGGATGGTTTTGTTGAGACTCGAGTATTTCTGAGGGAAGGAGTGCGTATGAATATGTGTGGGGAATAAAAAAAGAAACATTAGCACTTTCTGACGGAGTCATGTCCCCATTTAACTTAATGACAGACGCCCACTGACTTCACAGGGGTCAAGATTTCAGTATCCTGTGTGTGGGGGATCTGTCAGTAACATTATCCTTGTTATAGCAATAGCTGAACTCCTGTTAGCATAACAAGCTACGGGGAACTGCCAGTTAGCAGCTCTGTCACTTACGCTCCCCAATGTGAATGTTTGCGTTTGATTGCTATCTTGGTTAGCCAAAAAGTCTTCATGTTCCTGGAATGTCCCTGGAATTATCTTAGCGCTAAAAGACAATGAGGGAAGAGTTTTGTCAAGGTGCACAGCTAAAGTCAAATGCCCTTGTGTTGGGTCTCATATCACATGGAGATGACCTTACCTCTGCCACCTCTCGTTCCATACCTCTCCCTTTAGACCCTGTATGCGTGGAGTCACCTCTGACTCTCATGTTGCAGTTCAACCCTTCTGAGGCTTGGCTCTGTTTGGGAGAGAAGTATTCTGGTCCCAGTTCAGTAGAGGAAAATAAGCATGGTCTGAGAAATTGCTAGCATCACCCTTGGGAAAGAACAAACAAGACGGCAACAGCAGTTTAACACTGACATCTTACTCAATGAATCGAAACTCTACAGCTGTAAAGAGCTTCTGGAGAATTCTGCTCAAATCATTTTCTGAAGATGTCTGTTCAACCTGTTCAAACAAACCTCTAATGAGGATGGCTTCACCTGTGCCCAGGTACTTTGTTGACATTATACTCTCCAGTGCTTAGTAGGGTTTAGTCCTTCTGGGACCCTCTTTGTGCTTGGTGCCATACAGGAAAAAAAAGTCTCTGTCTCAGAGTTATCAGTAGGAACCAGAACTAATCCAAAAACAGTGCATCCTCCAGATGATTACAAAATAAGGAGTGCTTGAAACATTACATCCACTGTGGAAGTGTTAGTTCCTTCAGCAGTGACTCTCAGGCTAACCAATGTCTGCATCCAGGATTGTTTGGCTGACGGTTAAGAATTGTCACTGAAAACGACAAAATCTCTCAGTTTTCTGTTCTCAGACACCAGATTCTTGCACTTTTGCAATCTATTTGAAATATGACAGCTGATTTCCTGGGACATTGTGCATCTGTTTTCTGACTTTCTGGTCAACATCTTGATACATTTCCAGATGATGTGATGTTGGGACTCAAAGCTGTTTTCTTTTCTGCTTATGGGGAATCTCTTGACTAAACTGTTGTGACACTGCAAGCTTGAAGAAGACTGGATCTTTTTATTCTTTGCGCTCACGCAACATCTGACATTGGTAAAATTCTCCCCATTTCAGGGTGTTGCCAATAAACAGCTAGCGGTTGGAGCCAGAAGTGACATTTTGGAAACTTATATTTCTTCAGTTGAAGAGATATTGCTGTTTCTGTTGCAAATACTCTACTTTTCTATAAATCTTCTAATTTTTAACCTGGCTTTTCAGGAAGTACTTTTTGGGTTTTGTTTCCCATGTTCTTACTTCCACATTTTCTGTGTTCTTTTAATTGACCTTGTATGCATAGCAATACCCCATTGTCATTGCCAGCTTTGTCAAACATGCTATGCAATTGTTGCAGAGGTTTCTTGCCTTTTGTTGAAGTTTTAGATCTGTGCTCTAGAGCTAGTCTGAAGTTAGCCTTCCCAGGCTAATATTTTCAATTAAAGTGCCTTCCAGTTTCTTTTAATTGGACATCTCTGGCACACTATCTGCTCTAACACCCAAGATAGACACAGGCACCTTGGTTCAGGTGACCAATCTGGCTTTCTCACATCCTGGAGATGCCTCCATGCTACTGTTGTCTGTGTGTATTTGTTGGTGGGGTTTTTTTTTGTTTTGTTTGTTTGTTTGTTTTTTTTTTGTTCATCCTTTGTGTTGGTTCCACAAATACAAATGATAGAGACCGTTGAAACTTACATAGTGATGTTTTAACTAGAGTAGTATTGAAACTTGGGAGCATGTAGCTTTTGTTATCCAGAAGGAATCAAAGGCTGAGCTTACAATTGCAGCTTCAGGTTCATGTGGGGAAATATGCGAAGAAGGGATTGTTTCTTAAAATTTCATAAGGCTAATCTTACTCACTGGAGGTTGGGATATGTAATTGAAAACTGGCAAAACATTTGATGAACAAATTATAACTGTTACTCTCAGGAGACAGGTGAATTTACCAGGGAGAAACGGGGAGTTATTCATAGCTTATTGATTTTAACCAAAAAATTTTCACAAGATAAAGAAAAGCAGAGGCTTGCTATTGGTATGACATGGAATATATGGCAAAAGTAAGTTGCCCTTGACATAGCTAATGTCTGATTAAATAATTAATGTCTGATTTATTAATTAGGGAATAGAATAAGAAAGCCTATGAAGTGACAGGTTTGGAATGCAGATAACACAAAGCACCAGCTTGTTTAAACTATCCTTTTTGACTAGACAAAGCAACTTGGTAATATACAAGATATTGTGCAATGTTTTTAAATTATAGAATATTGCTGTAATTAAGTAAACATAATTTAATATTACTATGACACAAAATAATACGCTTATCTTAACCAATTAACTACTCCATATTTGTCAGATTATGCACACAATACACAGTTAAGTAGTATATGTGAAGATGAGAAGAGGTTTTTGGAGCTGTTTCTAAAGAAGATGTGGCATCTTGCCTGCTGTTAATCTTGTTTCTAACACACTGGGGTTTAGGCTGGAGTTAGTTTAAACAAATTCTTGTGATGATGATTAACTCTGTTTGGTTTATGTGAATGCATTTTTCTCTAACAAGTTCGGTCCTTCTTACCAGTCAAGAGGTTATCACTCTCAGGAATAAGCTAATAAACTGAAGAAATAATTAGATCTTACTAAGCAGATAGATGGCAAGGCCATGTCCTTTGATATCAAGAATGCCAAAAAGCTGGTCTATTTTTCCAATTAGATTGTTGCATCTAATAATTAAAAAACTCAACAACAACAGAACAAACCAAGAAAAAAAAACTGTAAAAACTCAAACCAAACAAAAACTAGTATAAGCCTTGTTTTTTCATCTATAGGCAATCCTTGCTGTAGCAACATTTTTACCATGATATAAAGTGTGATAAAGCTATTAGCGGGATCCAAAGCATCAAGCCCAGCAGAATACTTGTGTGTTGTTAAAGGGGAAAAAAAAAAGAAGGAAAAAACCAACCAACCAAAAACATTTCAGGGCTATGACAGCTCCCTTCAAAAGTTAAGCTGTTTAAGCTCATCATTTTTAGGAACGAGGTCTGGTGTTGGAAGGCAAGGAAGAGAATATGGGCTGATTGAGCAAACAGACAAAATACTAGAATAGCAGCAGACAGACATTTGCATTTGTACTGGATTTGGGTATGCCAAGTTCACAGGAGGACATCAGCTGGGAGGGTGCCATAGGAAAGTTCAGAGGCAACACTACCAACAGAGGAGAAGATGGGCAGGTTCCTGGCCTTCTTGGTGTAATGAGAACTGGGTTGGAAAGATGTAAGCAGTACCAAAGAGGCAATAAGAATGTTCTTATTGCTAACTGGAGAAGGGCAATATGTTGGCCTCTAAAAGGGGATATTGATCAGTTGCTTGCAAGTCCTTGCCAGCAATGCCATAGTCAGAAGAAGGGCTGTGTGGAAGAAACATCTATCGATGTAGCAATGAGGCTTTTTGGATGTGTCTGCTGATGGCATGTGACATGGTACTGAGAGCTTTTGTCTTTGCTTTGGTAGAAGGGAACAGACTGTAAGCCAGACCATGGGGAAAAAGAAAAAACAACCCACAAGAGCCCGAAAATTCTGCATCCCAAAGAGGAGGATAAAACAGTGGTACCTAATCACCAGAATGCGCTTGGTCATTAGACGAGGTTCAGAGAGGAGTGAAAGGCAGCCACTGAGAAAGATTAAACATTCCCATGTTTCCTTCATAGCTGCCATTTACAGCCATAAACAACTATATTCTGTGTGAATTCAAGAGACTTCAAGTGCTGATAGATGTACAGTCATATAATGTTAGAGCTTTATGTACCAGGCTACTCATTTATAATCTTCATCATGCTTTGTTCTCTATATAGTAGTAAATTCCTCTTTGTAGAACAGCTTATCAAACTTTTCAATCGTTAAAATAATTCCCTACTCACTTCTGAAATGTTCTATAAAGGCTATAAATAACAGGGAAAAAAAAAGAAAAAAAAATCTTTACCTTCTTAAAATAACTCAGAATGCAAGAGAGGGCTTTGAGTTCAGTATTGTGATCCCTGTTCTCTGCCTTAATTTAGCTAATCATGTTATTGACTGGGTATAATGGGCTCACTTTGTATTTTATCCATATAGATTCAAGAAGCAATCTGGCTCAAGACTCAGTCTTTTGTTTTACCAAGGATTCACAAGGCTCACATTCTACTTATGAAATATGGGAAGTTACGTTTATAATTGCTTTGGTCACTGATGTTCTATGGAAAATGTGAATATCAATGGATTTCATCCAGTTCATCACAATGCCTCTTTTCATATCAGATTTGGAAATAATAGTGAAGATCCTAAAATATATAAGTAGCTATGGAGGGCTGTGGGCAACAAAACCTTTCTCTTTCTGGGGAGGTGGCCTCTTTATGCTTCATTCAGAGTTGGTGAGACATGATCCTCTGCGGCTGAATCAGGACATCTGAATTAAGGTCCTGGACTGACTCTTGCTCTCTACAGGAACCTGTTTCTCTTCACTGACTATGGAGGAAGCTTGGGAGCCATGTCTCCTTATGTTAACATGAGCCTTTAAATAACTGCTGAGGACTTTATAACCTTTTTCTCCTAATGAGGTCCATTAGTGCAATTTAAATCTCATTAAGCTAATTGTACTCTGTTAGACTATGCTTCTCTGAAAATATGTTTAAAAAACACAAGGGATATTTAAAACAGTAATGTGCTATATGAAGTACTCGATTAACATTTGGGTAAATTTTCCTTGCAGTTATGCTTGTATCTGGAACAGTTTGTCTAATTGAAAGGATATTCCCCATAAAACATCAGTAAATTATTGTGAAGTAATTGTCTTTTTTTTTTTTTTTCTATCATATATATCCGTATTCTTCCTAGAAAGCCAACCCTTTAAACTGACAAAAAGATCAAATGTTCTTAGAATATTTTCATTCAGGGTATGATCTATATATCCAAGTTCCCATCTATACTTACAATTTAAAATATAAACCAAAGTGCCCCAGCTTCTGGGATCGCTCTCAGGTGCATTGAGATGAGTGCTGTTGCCACCTTGTGAAGGAGTGGTTAACATTTCCTTTCTTAAAATTGCATTTCTTTAAGAGGTCTTCCAAAACAGAGGCATCCCAAATCCCTGCTCAGCCTTGGAAAAATCTTTGCTACAGTCTAAGGCTCTTTAAGACAGAAATAGCAGCGTCTTCTCTCCTGAGTTAGAAAGCTATTTGACACATTCATGTCACTGCAAAAACTTCAGATCTTTGTTTCCCCAAAGAAATGGGCTCCAGTTTTGAGTGAACGCCTGCTAGAAGAGGTTGGCTTGGCTGGCTGCAGTCAGCCAGGTCTGGGGCAGGGCCCATTCCTCACGCTGGGGAAGGGAGGAAATTCTTCAGATTTTTTTTTTGTGTTTAAGTTATCACTTCCACGTTCTAGCTCCCCTGCATTGCTGTTAAAACCTTTCTTCCTTTCTTTCCTCCGTGTGCTGTAGTCACTTGGCTTTCCAGATTTGAGTCTTGGTCAATGCTACAAATCTTTCTTGTGCCTGTAACCTACTGCGCTGGTAAAGTCTGTAATGAATGGAAGTTGTGAGTTATGGTGAAAGACTTTGATATCAGAGAGATAACTGTCAGAGAAACCTGTGCTAATTAGTAAAACTTGTGATTAAAGTAAGTATGGGGTGGAGAATGAGCCAAAGAGGGGTTGCGGCAGCAACAAAAGCTGTGCAGGTGCTAAATATGCTGATTATAAGCTTGAACTCCTTGGAGAAAAGTGGTGGTAATGACTTATTGCTGACAAAAAGTGTTTTAGGAGGAAAATTGAAGTATAGCATGTTTGGGCATGCAGTAGTTTTACTTGTGTATTTCTGTTTTGCAATGGGGGAACTTAATGTTAAATTTGGAGTTTGGAAGAATCAGAGAGCAATCTCTCAGCCCTGGACTTCAAGAAGGCGGACTTCGGCCTCTTCAGGGACCTGATGGGCAAAGTGCCATGGGAGGCGGCCCTGGAGGGAAGAGGGGCCCAGGAAAGTTGGTCCA
>JAAGAY010145032.1:0-22933 GCA_011801015.1 Ardeotis arabs
GAGGGAGGTGATTCTGCCCCTCTACTCTGCCCTGGTGAGACCCCACCTGGAGTACTGTGTCCAGTTCTGGAGCCCTCAACATAAGAAGGACATGGACCAGTTGGAGAAGGTCCAGAGGAGGGCCACGAAGATGATAAGAGGGCTAGAGCACCTTTCCTATGAGGACAGGCTGAGAGAGTTGGGGCTGTTCAGCCTGGAGAAGAGGAGGCTCTGGGGAGACCTGATAGCAGTCTTCCAATACCTAAAAGGGGGCCTACAAGAAAGATGGGGAGAGGCTGTTCAGTAGGGCCTGTTGTGATAGGACAAGGGGTAATGGTTTTAAAATAGAGGGAGGTAGATTCAGATTGGATATTAGGAAAAAATTTTTTACAATGAGGATGGTAGAACACTGGAACAGGTTGCCCAGAGAGGTGGTGGAAGCCCCATCCCTGGAAAAATTCAAGGCCAGGCTGGATGAGGCTCTGAGCAACCTGACCTAGTCGGGGATGTCCCTGCTTCTTGCGGGGGGGTTGGACTAGATGACCTTTGAAGGTCCCTTCCAACTCTCCATTCTATGATTCTATGATTCTATTTAATTTACCATACCCTAACATTGCCAAGTAACCTACAGGTGTCAGGAAGCTGGGTTTTAAGGATAGCTCTGCCACTGGAATCTTTTTTACAAGATAAAATCATCCCAGTGAAGTTGTCTGAGAAATAAAAAGGAAGAAGAAGAGACATAAGACAGTAGATAGATCAGTATGTAGATACAGGTACCAAGACTTCAACCTCTCTATATGCTGTACTGACAAACAGTTCTGCTCTACCTTTCAAATCTTCAGTTTTTACTTTGTTTACTCCAACATTGCAGGGAGACAAGGATTTACCTTTTACTTACTTGTTAAAGTGGTATAATTAATAGCTCTACTACTGCTATTAGAGTGCTATATCCAAATATCGTGCACATCTGTTAGCTACTTTGAACAGTACTGTTTCTGTATTTCAGAAGAAATCTTCTCAGTGTCAGTTTCTTGCTTCTCTCAAATTATTCAAATTATTTTATTAGGTATGTAGCTATCACACTCCGAACAGTGGCATTTGCTCCATAAACTTTAACTGACATGTTTTTTCCATCACTGACTAGAGTTAAAATGCTGGACTCATGAGCTTCCTGGCCAGATATTCCTTTGTTGTGGACCAAACCTATTACAGGGGGAGAGTTTTCAGATCAACTTTCAGCCTGGAAACGAATAATGCATTGGAGTATGTCATGGTTTAGCCCCACTCAGCAACTAAAATACCACACAGTCATTCACTCTCTCCCTGACTGACCCCCCAATGGGACAGGGAGGAGAATTGGTAAAGAAAAAGAAGGCAAAACTCGTGGGTTGAGACAAAAACAATTTAAGAGAACAACAGAGGAAAAGAAAACAGAGATGCAAAACAAAAACAGAAAATACTTAAACACGTAATTTACGTTCAATAGTTCGCAGTGGATCACAATGCCCAGCCCCCTCCCAAGGAGCAAAACCTGCCCCTCAGCACCTGACTCACTGATATACTGAGCATGATGTCACAGGGTATGGAATAGCCCTTTGGCCAATTTGGGTAAACTATCCCAGCTGTTGGCTAATTAGTAAACTATCCCAGCTGTGTCCCCCAGCCACAGGTGCCACTAGCTCCAGTTCCTCTCCCAGCTCAGGTGAAAATTAACTCTACCCTGGCTGGAACCAGGACAGAGTACCATGGAGTCATCAGGTTTTAGCTTGTTGTTATTCATAGTATTCTGCATAAATGATTTGGATAAGGGTACTGAAAGTAAGAATTCCAAATCTGCAGATGGTACTAAAATTGGAAGCACAAAAAAATGCAATGAGATTCAATCAGATTTTGATTTATTAAGTAACAGGGCCATGAGAGGGCAAATGAAAAACTAATTAATCTAGGAATAAAAGATTTAAAACTTCCAGATGAGACAGTTGGCACAATGATCAGAGAAAAGCTTAAGTAATGTGAGTGAGGAAATCAATATGATTCCACTGAACATTGGGGAAAGATTTATGTCCCTGCTGTTCAATTTCCTTGAATTGGAAATGTTGGGATCAGAAAAGAAGTATCCTTTAATTTATACGGTATTTATATTAGCATTTAATCCTAATCCTACACTTTCTATTACAGAGGTTTCTTACAGCCCAAAAAGAAGAAAAGGGCCCATTGTGGTATTCACTAGAGAAATCAACAGCAGACAGCCAGTTGCTTAGAAATCTCTCAACAAAAGAATGAGAAAGAGAATGAGAGCTATAAAAAGGTAAAAGGTGATTTGACCAAAGTGAATGCTATGCTTAAGAAAAAAATGATGAGAAAAAAACATTTTCCCTACTTCTAATTCAGTCAAATGTGCCTCTTGCACTTGAATGGCTGAATACGTGGCTTCTCATTTCATGTGCATGAAAAAGAGAAAGATCTTGAAATTCAAATCCATTAATGAATTGTGCTGCTCTCCTTGTTTTACACACTCAAACATCATTAATCTCAGAATACTGGAAGAAATCTCCCCCTAAAATCACAGATTTGAAGGTTATAGAATCATAGAATTGTTTAGGTTGACAAAGACCCTTAAGATCATAAAGTCCAACTGTTAACCTAACACTGCCAAGTCCACCACTAAACCATGTCCCTAAGCACCGCACCTACAGGTCTTGTAAATACCTCCAGGGATGGTGACTTAACCACCTTCCTGGGCAGCTTTTCCACTGAAACAACCCTTTCAGTGAAGAAATTTTTTCTAATATCCAATCTAAACCTCCCCTGACGCAACTTGAGGCCATTTCCTCTTGTCCTATCGCTAGTTACCCGCCTCCCTCCAGCCTCCTTTCAGGTAGTTGTAGAGAGCAATATGGTTTCCCCTCAGCCTCCTTTTCTGCAGACTAAACAACTGCAGTTCCCTCAGCCACTCCTCATAAGACTTGTACTCCAGACCCTTCACCAGCTTCCTATATCTACAGCTTTATATATTAGCTTTATATATCTATAGCTCCATCAATATTGGAGCCCATGAAGTTAGGCCCATAAGGAGCTGAATAGTTCTCATCCCATCAGTTAACAGGATAGTGATACACAAACTGGATTTCACAATTTCTTTTACATTAATCAGTCATAAGTAATATACTCAAAAGTGCCTAGATGTTATATGATAGTAATTTTTGAATTGTAATCAGAAGTCTGCTACGGTGTAAGGATTACTTCCAAAGGATCCAAAAAACTAAGTAAAGCAAGTTGATTAGTGGTAGATTCAGTAGATTTCTAAGTTTCATTTACCAGACATGTCTTTCATACCTACCTTGCAATATTGACACATCTTTGAGTTTGTTCAAGACCAGAATCCGTAAATTGCAAATCTGGCCATAGAGTCTCAATGTATTCACATTATGCTGAGATACCTATGAACACTAAGGGTATCCAGGTCAGCAGCTCTGAAATGTTTTAAATCAGCCATTTTTTTTCTTGTATTAACTTGAGACCCCTCTCTACCTTCTGCGACTTACTTTGCCTGTAGCTTTGTTTTCTCTCACTTGTATATATACTTCTATGTATTGTTCTCCCACTACAGCCAAACTATCCTTGTTGTTTCATCTGCACACACCTGTCACGCCTTTGCACTGCTAGCACGAGAAAACTGGCTCAGGCTCTGGACAGTCTATTCCCTATCTCCAGACTCCAGCTTTTAACAAGATTTTTCTGCACAGCACTTGACCCAGTGCCCTGCAGGGGCAGGTATACAGCAGTCCCTCCAAATCTCTTCAGTCGCCCTCTCCAGTTGCTGCTCAGATATTTCCATCAAATCACCTCTCCTTTCTGCAGCACCATATCCCACAACCTGGCTCCATAAGCTATTCAAGAAGAGAAGTGTAGCCCTGGCCCAGAGGCTGGCGGAGCTGCCCGGCTCTTGGCTCCAGCTCACCGCAGCTCACTGCAGAGATGGAGAGCAGTCCTCCAGCAGCTCTCCAAATGACGTTGTGTATACGAGGGCAAGCCACTTGAACCATAACCTTTGGCCCTGTTCCCAAATGCTGAGAGGTCTTTTCATGTGGTTTTAGAAGAGGACAGAGCTTTTGGAGTGAGGAGGAGAAGGGAACAAGGAGAGATCAGAGAAGAGTGAGCAGAGACACAGAGAAGGGGAAAAGAAAGAGTGCATTTTTCTGGGGCTCCTTGCACAGGAATGTTTTCCTGAGAAACAATGACCTAATTACAAAAGCTTTTTATTTAGTGTGATGCTACCGAGCAACTACAGAGAGACATTGACTGCTAATCAGACACTTTCCCAATTATATCTAGAAAAAATAAATACTTATGCCATTGTATGGAAGAGGCGGTTTTGAATTTGTAAACATGTTAAGTTTGTCTCACAGACATACGTAAAAAGGTAAAGACAAAAAGAAGGAACAAGAAACCATTGTGAGACCAATTTAACACAACTGGGCAAAATAAACCCCAGAAAGTCTTGGCTCTGATTTTCATCTTCATAGAGTGGGAATTTTGTCATTAATCACAACCAAAATAAGATCTGGCCTATTAAAATACAGCAGGTGATCAGTACAGGTGATCAGTATCCTTAGTTTGCAGAAGTTGCTCAGCATTTGACAGGCATAGGTTCATAAAAACATGGCGTATGCCTGAAGAGAGCTGAGGTCTGGAAAGAACAGCAAGTCAGGATAGAGGCACATGAACTGAATAAGGACCAAGAAAATGGAGCACTGACGATCAAAGATGAAGCACACTAACAGGCTTGGCAGACAGGGATGATGACGAACACAGGATGCCTGTTCACGTGGCACTTGACTCAAGCCAAAGCAATTAGTTCCTCCCTTCCACAAACACAAAATTTTCTCCTAAGAAGTTCTTATGTTTAAAAACAAATGTTTTTAAAATGAAACTGTATGTATAACTTTAAATTAGGGTAAAAAGATTATTTACATAAAACTGCCCTTTATGAAAAGTTCATGAAAAACAACCTGGGAAAATGAAACTCTGTGAAATTACTTCTTTTCAGCACTGTTAGAGTAACTTCAACCTCCTTTAAAATACCCTATGATAATCTTTACCCAGTATTATTTTAGCAATAATACTTTGAAAATACTATGCAAGCAGAGAACATTGAACAAATGCATAGCACAACATATACATTTATCCCTGAAGAATCTCGTTCTTTCAAAAGTAAATCCAACCCAACAACAACAAGCATTAACAAATCAGAGGAGTTACGGAAGCAATTCAGAAAAACAGTCAAAGTTATAAATTGCTTTCTTTTACAGCTTATATGCAACTCCCTAATTTGCCAGATGCCAGGATATTCCCTGATTGAATAATACATGTACCTTACTCCCAAACAGATTTTTAAAACCTGGTAAGCACTTTTGAGTGGTAGAGGTAGCCCTTCTTTCTGGGATATCTGCAAAGGTTTGAGGTTTGCCTTTAGCTTTTGTGAGTAGAGTTCTGGTGTCTCGTTCTGGGTTGTATTTTTGGCTCTTGTGCCAAAAAAAAAAAAGGTAAAAAAGAAGTGTAGCTTGTATGACTGTGTACAGTTTATTTTTTGGTAGTGCCTTGTGAGAAATACAAGGGGTCACATATTACCATAACCCTTGTAGAGCAGATCAGGAAACCTCCTCACCATCATGCCCTCCCCACAACCTGTGCTGTAGGTGACATGAGTGCAGATGCCTGTGAGTTCTGCTGACTCCTGCCTGGGCCTGCAGCTTCCCAGTCGTGTACAGCACATCCAGGCCTGGGATCTGGCATGGGTGTGATAATGTGGCGATTTTGGACCTTGCTGGTGAGCTCTGGCCTGACTTTGGGGGAGCCGTGACAGAGGCATGCTTATGGCCAGGGGCACTGGCTGTCTTCCCAGGCAGGAATATAACTGTGCTTTGGGGGTAGTTAGAAACTGGAAGAGGAAAAGAGAAAAGGCTTCTACTCTTGTTCCTCACCAACCCTTTAGGTAGCAGAAAGTGATGCAAATCAGGGAGTGCTACAGAGCACATCACAAGAATGAGTGCCTTGGGAGGCACTGGCAACACCAGAACTCCATCCACCACTCCTTCAAACTAGTCACACATTTGAAAGCGTGTGTTTTGTGGAAGAGTTCTTTATATTCAGAGGGTTACATTACATTACCCTTTAAAGGAGATCAGTTTTATGTTATGAATTAAGATCCTGGCTGAGATTTTCCTAGTCTGTTCTCCACTTTGAATCTGATACAGAAACAATAGAAAACAGGTATCTAGCCAGCTAGCTCCTTTTTTCTCAAGCTGTTCTCAAGAAGCCATTATATCCATATAATTTAAAACAGACAAGATATTACACTGCATATTACACAGAAGAATCTTGCAATGAAATGTGATGGCCCATAAGCGTTTTATCTTTAACTTCTTATAAGGTGAACCAAAAATAAGTACCACACGAGGAATTTGTAGTGCATAGTGCCAAATGCTTTATTCACTGCTCATAAAATGTGCTGCCAGTAAATGTTTCATTAAATGTTCATTTGTGTTAAACAAGAAATCCTAAAGACACAACAACCGTGAAAGAGGAAGGGAGAACATGAAGACCATAGGCTTGGAAAAACCATCTACAGAAGAGGGAATGCCATTATAACCAAAGGTAAGTACTGTCATCACACCAAAGCCTTCCTGTGAAGCTCAGGAATATTACAGGAACATGTTATTGGACTGAACTAGAGCTCAGGATCCTGGACTCTACTTTTAGCTCTGCCTGTCAGGTACTATTAGGGGAGGCACTTCCACTTTCCAGCATTGATTGCTCTCCATCTATAGTAACGGTAATGATCTTATCTCCTTTATTTTTATTAACCTTTCTATTTCACATTGTGTAAGGTAAAAGGAAAAAAAATTATAGAAAATAGAGTGGTGTAAGACATTATGTAGTTCAGTCTCTTTCTCTGAGTAAAGATTAAACAGATCATAGAATCATAGAATGGTTAGAGTTGGAAGGGACCTTCAAAGGTCATCTAGTCCAACCCCCCCTGCAAGAAGCAGGGACATCCCTGACTAGGTCAGGTTGATCAGAGCTTCATCCAGCCTGGCCTTGAATTTTTCCAGGGATGGGGCTTCCACCACCTCTCTGGGCAACCTGTTCCAGTGTTCTACAACCCTCATTGTAAAAAATTTTTTCCTAATATCCAATCTGAATCTACCTCCCTCTATTTTAAAACCATTACCCCTTGTCCTATCACAACAGGCCCTACTGAACAGCCTCTCCCCATCTTTCTTGTAGGCCCCCTTGAAGTACTGGAAATCTCCCCAGGGCCTCCTCTTCTCCAGGCTGAACAGCCCCAACTCTCTCAGCCTGTCCTCATAGGAAAGGTGCTCCATCCCTCTTATCATCTTCATGGCCCTCCTCTGGACCTTCTCCAACTGGTCTATGTCCTTCTTATGTTGGGGGCTCCAGAACTGGACACAGTACTCCAGGTGGGGTCTCACCAGGGCAGAGTAGAGGGGCAGAATCACCTCCCTCGACCTGCTGGCCACGCTGCTCTTGATGCAGCCCAGGATGCGGTTGGCCTTCTGGGCCGCAAGGGCGCATTGCCGGCTCACGTTCAGCTTCTCATCCACCATATGTCGATAACTATATATTTATAAAGATTTCCTTGCGTTCATCTCCACTTCTCTTTCCATTTTTATTTCACTTAAGCCACAGCAGTACCTATTTTAATGCAGATGTGCGCTTGGTCTCAGTCTGCACCCCTTTCCACCACCTTCCCTCATGACAGTTTCCACATCTGGTTTGACACAATACAGTCCTTAATTACATAGTCTAGTCTACAACATTTACAGTAGAGCAATTCCTTATGCATGAAATTTATTTTTCTACTCAAGAAGCGTGATAGCCTGATTACATAGATTTTTTTTTTTAAATTTGCTTTCCTCTTCAACATTTCTTTTTTTTTGTTTTTATTTCTAAGTTCCCAGCAATCATAATATTAATATTCAGACTGTTTCTGTCCTCCTGATTTCTCCATTCTTTTCACAAATAAATGCAAACATCACAAATTCCTGCCAGAGTAATTTCATTACATTTACTGGTAGTTCACCATGCAATTTAACTACACATACATTTTCTTTTCTAAAGCACAAATAACAACATTCTCTGTTTTTTATAGACTATCACAGCATTATCCAGTAAAGTTAGAGGAACATTACTCTGATTTCATTTTTTATAACATTGCTAAAATAGATCATTGAAATAGACTGTAGAATCAGGCATAAAGTCAGTGCTTTTCTCTCATAATAAAATTATAATTTTTCTATTGATAGTTTTGCTGGACATCAGTGGTAAGATTTCTTATTGAACTAAGGAGATCTGTTATTTCAGTAGTAGTTGGAAATTTTTTTTTCTGTATGCACACATCTATAACGTGAACATTTATAAAGCACAGCACTTACAGATGATTCAAATTGTATCTTCAGATGGTATTACATTAAATTTATCACCTTAGTTTATATCTTTGGGTTTTTTTACAATCTATATTGCCTGAAGATAAAGCCCCAAAATTACTACAAGACAAGATAAGCAGTTTATAGTTGTCCTAACATGTTCACACCCCTTACCTTGTGCTAGCCCTAGCATTTGTGTAAGGTAACCACTGTGACTGGTAACTGATAACATATCACCATTACACTTGGTAAAAAAAGAGACATAAGTGGTGTTTTGGGTGCTACCATGGGCAGAATGGGAACATTTCTTAAATTAGTAGTTCGAACTTCTAAAAACCTCAGGTGACCACAGAACCACAGGTTGAGAAACTCAGACTACTACTCTACATTGAGTGTTTTATTATTTACTAAAATGCATGTAATTCTAATATTAGCTGGTTTGCAGTAGTAACTATTCCATGCAGTGCCAGATTACTCTTATCCCTAGTGACTTTAATAATTACTAGACTGTAAGCTCCTTTCTATAATCTCCAGGGTTCCTCTATTTCCACGTACATCTATCTCAAAAAGGCAACTATAACTCCAATTCCAATTTGATTGTGCAATTCAAAGTATACTAAAAAACATATTTTTCATCCATGACTCAGATTTCAACAGAACTTTGAGGGTAAAAACATTACTACATTTCTCCAGTGCAATTTCATTACTTCAACATTACTAGATTAATAAATATCCAGTAGGAGTTTAGCTTTGAGTTTTTGGCACATTAAACCAAATATACAGGTGTGCAAACAAAGCAAGCCAGTGTGAAAACAAGGTTTTTATGAACTAAGCCAAACACCCCTGTTCCAAAGAAATATGACTAAGGATTTGTCTTGTTGTACTGCCCTCAGGGAAAAAAAAACAAACAAACAAACACCAGCCCACAAAAAAAAACCAACAACAAAAACAAAAAACCCCAACTCAGACCTCCCTGAAACTATAGTTGTCTATGTCGCAATTTATATTTACTGCAATCAAAGACTGAAAACATACTACAGGGAGTTTCTCCCCAGTATCACCTGTTGATCTTCAATATAGACAGACCAAGGTGTAACTTGCCCACCACTTTCATAACATTTTTGTATTCCTTCTTAAATCCTCGCAAACCATTTTACAGTTTTAAATACAGGGATGCTCTTGTGTGGATGGACAGTACCCAGAGAAAACCACATCAAAAAGCAATCAGATGGTACATGCTAATTCAGCAGCTGACAAGCTAATCTTGGTGAAGAACTTCAGCTTGGAACAGAAATGACATCAATCTTCATTCTCCTTTAAGGAATTGTTTAGCCAGTTTACAACATTCTGGAAAATTAATATCCAGCCTCTTGTGCCCTTAAATTGTACAAAATATTTTACCTAGTACATGCCTCAATTTCAATAGCTTTCATTTAAAAAAAAAAAATAGAAGTTAGTTTTCTATTACTGTAATTCTGTTTAGAAAGTCAGAAAGTATCCAAGAGAAGACAAAAAAATAGCTTTTTATGAGACAAATATAATTCATAAACGCATGAGTTGCAGCTCAATAGTACTTCATGACACAGCCCTCGCTAAGCCAACTATTCAATATATTCCCTCCTGTCTTTATATAAGATAATTGCTTCTCTTTCTCTACAAAAAACACCCTAAATAAACGACCTACCACTTCAGAGAAAGCACAGCTATCAGTATTTCTTGTTTACATAACTAAGAAATCTTCAAAATACACATTTAAAGGTAAAGTTTTAAAAAGAAAAAAAATTCCCTATTTTTATTTGAATAATCAGACAACAACCATATGACATTAGCATAAAAGACAATTATCCTAATTCAAAAGGCATCTGATTTAATTTTAAAAGCCAAAGGTGATAGCACATGCCATCCACAGTTTATAAAACAACAAACATCACTTGAAAGCTAAATGATACTAGCTGAAATGACAGTACTTGGTGACAGTAAATGAAAAGTTGTTTTCTTCTAGCATTCCAAAAAAAATTTCCTTCTTGCTGAGAAGATACACACAAATCAATTCCCATCATCTCCACGCATACTCTGTTTGCCAGATGATAAATCTGACAGCGAATCATTGACAGAATCCAGCCATCACAAGTTACCAGAATGTAGGTGACAGTCCGAAAATACTAATAGAGTCTGCCACTTTTAGGGTGTTTCTAGAGGAACAGACTTACCTCGGCAGACGGTCCCGTTCCCCACATATCCAGGTTTGCAGGTGCAGCTATGTCCCCTGACAGTGTTAGTACAGATTGCATTCTCATCACAGTTATGCTGTCCACTGCCACACTCATCATGCTCTACAAGGAAGGGGGGGAAAAAAAGAAAAAAAATTATGAGAGACATAGTGAGATTTTCAATGGGATGATGTGGCGTTTGAAAACCAAGTGGAATAACAAGGTTGCCACAATGGCTGAATGCTGGGAATTTGGTGTGGGAGTCAGCTATCCGTCTGCTTCAATTATGAAACTCAACAACACGTGCATGGTGACAGTAGACTATTCAGGTTTCAAAATAGGAAGAAAAAAAAAAGAGTCAGTGAGGAGGCAAAGTACTGCTATGACAAAAACCCGTGAAGATGATTATCACAGAAAAAAATATCTGCTGTGAAGACTAACCTTTACATCACCGTTCATCACCAACAGTAATAAGCATAAATACAAGGTAAGTGAACACAAGAGGGGCCCTAACAGCACGCCCTTTAAATACACAGCTCAGTTGTCACAGCCACTTCCTCTAATGCATGCTGAGCTGACTCTTTCCCTAATAGCATGTAATAACATTCTACATTTTTAGAGCACTATTCATACCATCAAACCTCAAAGAGGCTCCCAGACAAATGGGCCATATTCTTTCATCCAGCAACTCTTAACTGCTGCCACTGAGCCTAATTTGCTGCAGCTCCTGCAATTCACTCACCTGCTACATTTTGTTCTGGTAAAGCATCACTTAGAGGTGGCAAGTTACCTGACCCTGAAGTTTCTCTCTTCTTCCTGCAATTACTAGGAGCTTCCCTCACGCTGTAGGATTGCAAAAACAAAATCTGAATATTTCACACTTTTGCACTGGGGGAGTTACAGTTTTGTTCAGCGGAATCAAGAGGATGCAATGAAATTTCTTAAAACCATACAAAAGGCAATAGAAAAAAAAATTAAAAAATCAGAATCTGGAACCCTTCTTGGTAGTCTTCATTTACACAACTGCAATCATCAAGCTAGTATCCATATGCTGACAAGTAAAAGGTATCCCTTTCTGGAATTAAGGATTTGCTTAAATATGCCAAGGTGTTCAAAGGACAATGGACTAAATTCAGCCTTCTCTAGACCACAGAGAGAGGTAGTGCTTCTAAAAGATGAGAAAAATATGCATTTTTAATGACTGTAAATTAAGTCATTTGGAAGAACCTCTCCATTGAGAACAGCAGCATCATGGGCTTCACCAGGCTGAAGTTAACCTCTGCAGTGCCCTCACTTCACCACAGTATAAAGCCAATTTCAAGGTAACTCAAGAAACACATGTAGATTTGAATAGTGGGTTCCAAGGAACCCTCCAAACCAATACTTTGGGAACACCATTGATAACTACTTGCAGAACACACATCCTACGTATGTTTTCTATTTTTCAAATACATTTGACAGCAAAATGATATGGATTGCAACCATTTTCTTTTAAAGAGCATCAAAGCAATATATCACTCGCTCACTCTTTGCTTTCAGCAAGAAACTCTCTCTCACACACTCAAACGTGCCTGGCTTTAGCTGATAAATGCAGGCTTACATTTATACTTGTTCGTTTATGTTGGTCCCTAGCTTTGCTTAGTAATACACTTCAGCTCCTTGCCAATTTTCAGACGCCTTACGTATTCTGAATGCTAGGCTTCTTCAAGGGCTGCCTGTTCTCTCCTTCATCTTTTAAGAAACTCTACCACAGCCTGATTCTTGCCGCTCCAGTCTCATGGTGCTCAGACTGCTGGGTCAGACAAAAAAAAAAAAAAAAGTACTGAGCTGCCCTCTAAGGAAGTGCTCAGCAGGCAGCTGAAGTTGAATGATGCTTTCTTTTAAAAGAGACATCCCCTCCATAATCTCTCCCCTCTGTTACTACTTTTATTACTTATTGCCATTAGCTTTCATGTGTTTCTATACAAACTACAATGAGAATGCTTTTGTGATAAGCCCATGTACACACAAGAATATTCCTACTAAAAAAATTGCCAAAATTAGTCAAGTACCTTCTCAGTGCTTCATAGAATAGTTAGGGTTGGAAGGGACCTTTAAAGATCATGCAGTCCCACCTCCCTGCAAGGAGCAGGGACATCTCCACCAGGGGCATCCACCACCTCTCTGGGCAATCTGTACCAGTGCTCCACCACCCCCAGCATAAAACATTTTCCCCTTATGTCCAGTCTGAATCTACTTCCTTCTAGTTTAAAACCATTAACCATTGTCCTATCACAACAGGCCCTGCTGAAGAGTTTCTCCCCATCTTTCCTATCAGCCCCCTTTAGGTACTGGAAGGCTGCTATAAGGTCTCCCCGCAGCCTTCTCTTCTCCAGGCTCTAGGTATAAACAAAAGATTTCCTAGTGGTAACGTGTTTTGCCAGAATACACAGGAGATTATACTCTGCTACGCTGTTCCAGGACTTTGACAACATAAATCCTGCAGATGTACAAGTGCTGGCAGTATTGAAAGATTTAGCACTGACAAAGCTACTTTCCCACAGTTATACCTAAAACAGAAGTCAGTTTTTTTCTAAGCTGATACAATTTGAAGAGTTAGCAACAAATCTGACTATGGGAACCTGCCCTTCATGAGACATCCTGATGCTGCTAGGACAAGGACGACTAAGGGAACCTCATCTGCATGAGGAATCCCAAGACTTCTTAGCAGCAACATGGCTGCAATGATGGGAACTTTAAATGCAGTGTTCCCTGGTGCAGAGATGTCTATAGACGGTGTTGCTACAGGCCTAATAAGAATGAAAAAGCATTGATTTTCTGTCAAGGTACAAAAATCTTTTAGTCTGGATGGAAAAATCCTTAAGATTCTGTCAGTAGTGAGTTATCTTTGGTTTCCTTCTTCCTCACAAGAGATCATCCTTTTGAGCACTTGGGGTTCACATTGGGAAGTGAGCATGTAAAGTGGGCTCAGGTTTTGTTTAAACTCAAAGGAGATTATGACTAATTTGCAAAGAACATCGCTTTCCAAAATTCCCCATTCAAGTACATCGGACAGAACCTGCTTTTGCTTTAATGTTATGGAAAATACTATCTGACTAGACATCCATCAAAGACTGGAAGAGAAAGTCACTGTGAGAGAAGTGAAAGGAGTCACAAACACTGTCGTTTTAAAGCACCAAGGAGGGAACAGCTGAGACAAAAATCTCAAAGTCACATCTTATTTGACAATTTCCCTTTCATATGAAAACGGGAAGCATAAGAAAGGGGACTCTAAAAGACAAAAACAAAAATCATTTTTAATTGTCTTATACACATACACACATATATATGTAGCTATAAACAAATATGCTGCCATGCTCAGGAATGAAAGTGTCATCATTAAGTTTGATTGAAGCCATCCATCTCTCTGTGACTTCTATTTGTTATATAATATACAAAAAAGGAGCTTATGATCAAAGACAAAAAGAACTTCTATCACAAAAAAAAAAAGGAAGAAACTGCTGGTTTACCTAATTTAGTTTTTCTGCAAGCAGAGATAAGTTATGCAAGGAGACATCACCTCTGAAGCTCCAGCTCACTTGTCCCTGTTTCCTAGCTATCATGCTACATCTAAGGCCAGCAACCTACACATTTAAACCTAACATTGCCTTTTGGATAAAAACCTTCTAGAGTTTTCAAAAGCTTTCATGAACTTTTCCTAAATGTTCAAGAGTATCTTATTTTCTAAGTCCACACTTGAACCAGGTCAGCTTGTGAAGTAACGACGATAAAGTTCATTCTTTCCTCAGTGTTTATCTGAGGATGGCCATCTGCCTCCAAAAGCACTTGGAAGATCACTGGTAAGAAGTTAGTCATCCTTTTACAAAAACATCTCTCTGCCACCTATGTTGTGTGACTCTGTGGTTCATGACATGTATCAACTGTGGGTGTCCTCTATGCGTACATTAAGCAATGCTTCAGTTGTGAAGAACTAAGGTCTTGAAAACAAAATCTCTACAGAAAACTTCTATTTGGAAAAGCTGTCATTGGAAAGTCAACCCTGGTTAACTGCTTGCCTCAGGCAACTGAAATTGCATCAACATGAACAGAAGTCCACTCTGATAGCGTTACGGGTCTAGGGACACTGATGTTTATACGTGAGTAGTGTTACATGATGGCACGCACACAGTGGTCGAAGATAAGTATTATAGTCATCTCTGCTTTGTTCATAGGCAATCTAATAAAAATAAGTTTGACTTGATGATTAGAATACTCACAAACTGTCTGACAGAATTCGTTTCAATATTACATGGCTTTACAGAGAAAACAATCACATAAAAAGCAAAGTTAATTCACCAGAAAATAGTTTCAACTAGATGGTTAGTTGCATATCCTATCATAAGAAGCACCAATGCATCCTACAAATCACAGACAACCACCTTACACCAAAACACAGGCTAGTCTGTAAGCACATTAATATTAGGGCACACATGCTATCTCCTTTTTCCTGAAATCCAGTAGAAGAAACTAGTTACCGTGCAATGGGAAAACACAGGTCATTTCCTGTTGAAGTCTCAGTAACATGAAATTAATAAGAAACTGCTGAAACAAGCACAATTACCAGATTGCCACGGAGAGAGCTGTGACTACGCTGCATCCCCCAGTACAGGTGTGCGTGCTCAAGGCAGATGGACCCCAACCAAGCAAACAGCAGAGAACGCCAGCTTCCGCAACATCAGCAACCAGCATCTACTGTGTACGTATGTAAAAACCAACAGCTGAATAATACCTGAGACAGCAGAAGAGCAGGAACACAACTAAACTCCATGCGTGCCAACAGAACATTGACTACAAAAGGTCAAGGCCCTGCTAATAGCTGTGTTAGCTGCACCTTCAGCAACAGCAGAATAATCCCTCATGATGCATCTCAGCTGTGAAGCTTAAATTTTAAACAGACCTTTAGCTTTCTTCAAAACACAGGTACCTAGTTAGGCTAATGAAGTCAAAGCATCTGCAGGTTGTAGCAGCTCCTGCACACCTCAAATGAGCAAGCGTTCCAGCTGCTCCCCTATTAACATGTAACCCTGCTCATGGCTGATCATTTCAGTGTGAAGTATAAATAAGAATATTCAAACAAGGACAAAAAAAAAAGTCAGCAACCTTCAAGCACCCGTGTTTCTGTCAAATCTTCCTTATCCTCATTTTTCTAGCCTAATCTTACTGAAGAATCGCGTAACTACTTTTGTTTTATGATACTTGAAAAATACCTTCTGTTCTGGGCTAAACTGAACTGGAAAAATAAAGCAGGAAAAGTGCTGGGGGACTGGGGGGAGGGTGCCAAACAAAGACTTTGTCCGCCTGAGGTTATGTATTCTGCATAAAGCCACCCACACCATATTGCAAAACTGTTTGTAAGTGAAAACAACCACATAAAAATAGTTTGGAAAACATGCAAAGTAAAAAACTATTTATTTGTCATGTATTTATAAATACAGATGCACAAACACCTACTCATATAAATAAACAATTATAGGTAAATACAAATTTCCTCTATTCATATGTACATGAAATGTAGTGTTTGTGAAAGGTTCTAGGCAGCTCTGACAATTAGCATCAGAAGAACTGTCAGCAATAAAAATGCATATTTCTAAACTCCAAGTTTTTAGTATTATAAATATCCACATTTTTACTAAAGACTTCTTTTCAGTAATATATTTTTCTATTCATTATACAAGAGAAGGATGGTCTTTGCCTATATTTTGTGTGTGTATTTTTTTAAACACACTTTTCAGAGGTACTACAGAATTTCTAGGGTGCTTCTGCTTTCCCATGCTGAAAGAGACACCATCAGACTCACTGGATTTGTATGAGCTCTAGAGGCACGATCTACTTTGCTTTAGCTTTTTTAATTTTTTTTCTTTTCTGTGCCTGCTTGGAATAACTTGAGTATTTGTATTGTTGTATACTTTGTCTAAAATATTTAATAGAAAATTAGAACCACAGATTAAAAATATAAAGCAAACAACACATAGTAAAACTAAGAACCTTTTGGTCAAGAGTCATAACTAACTAACATCTGGATACCCTTCCCATGCACTCTTCAAAAGCCCGTAATGGATTTTAAACTTTTAATTTCTAAAAGGTACATTTGGCATGGGATTTATTTTTCAGCAAGATTGTCAACCTTTTTATCTTTATTGTCTTTAGATAAGGTTGCTCTTTGAAAAAGGACCAACACTGGAATGCAATTACTGGAGATATATCCCATTGAATGGTCTCTCACCATAGCTACTCTCACTTCTTATTACCAGAAAAGCCCTCAATTTAAGCTTGCTTACAAGATGGAAACAATTTTGTTATTGTAAGGATTTTCTTCCATTAGCTCCCTTCATACTTTAATAATAAAACATTCATCTTTGGAAAACATTGGGCAAAGATTTCAACTATTTCTGTTTATTCTTATTTTTACAACATTGAAAGGAGATCTAAGTTGGAAATGCAGTGAACATTTCTGTGCACCAAGAGTCAATAGAGAGACAACTCACTCATGGAGTAGCAAGGTCATCAGATGCTACCATTATTTATTAATACAGAGGCCATTTGTATAGAATACATGCCCTAATGCAAAATTAATTAGCAATCTGGCAATAGTTAAGCAATGGCCTTTGAAAACTCAGAAAGGAGAAAGCCATCTTACCAAATACTCTTAAAAAGAAGCATTAGAATTCAAATCTCTAGTAATAACTAAGGCTTTAAAAATGAGAGATTAAAAAATTGAATTTAGGAAGAATTGTGGACTTAGTGGAATCAGGATTTCAGCCCATAAGAAGTTCTGATGAAACAAAAGGGACAGCTGTTAAACAGACTGAATAAAAGGAAGCATTATTCTGAACTCACAAGAAGAATCTCTCCTAGAAAACCTGGGCAATTAGAAACAAGATGCATACATCAAACAAGAAATTACATTGCGGATGGAAAGCTGGTGAAAGATAGCATTTAATTGTGAATCCAGACAACTCTGAAAGAAAAAAAAAATAAAATAAAAACCCAAAACTACCTTGTATTTTCCCCTGCTCACAAGAATTAAAGAAACAAAGTAAAGTTTATCTATGCCCATTCTTAACTTCAGTCATCCAAGCTCACCCTGTCCGTTTCCACAAGGAAACGGGACGTAGAACAGAAATGCCCCACTGTTCCCTGACTTGAGGATATGCTGCAACTTTACCCTTATGAGCAGTTAAATACACAAAGCACCGGCAAAAATATCTGATTTGCAGTTCTTTTAATAATAAACTAACATGCTATTGTAATTTATGACACAACGAATAGCTTCTGGTGTTAAACATGAAATTATTTAGACTGCATTCTAAAAGAGCAGACAGATGCTACTCAGGTAATTAGGAAGAAATAGTGGGATTTAATTTGAGTATAAAATTCTGAATGTGCATGCAGTTGCCTGTCTGAACAAAATGTCTTGAATGTTTCCTTTTGAATTAAAAACTAAAATTCTTTCTTTGGTTTTCTGGTACCTGGTTAGATTTTGGTCACATTCACCTATCTACAATCAAGTTTACAAAATAAACTACTAATGTAAGCCACACTTATTCTTTTTATTTTGTTCTAATCTATTCTAGTAAATTAATCTGCCTAGAACTGTCTTGAAACCAATGTAACAACATAATAAGCTTCATGTTCCTAAACTCGTATTTAGAGAGAATTTCTGAGATTTGTCTCAGTGATTTAATTTCAACTTTAATTATTTGTTGGTTTAGGTTAGATATTCACATCACAATGAAATCTTCCTTGTAGTCATGTATTAGAAGATCATAAACAAAACCAATGTAATCTTATTTATGCACTTAATACGTATTATAACTAACATGATATATGCCTATATCTAGGGGAAAACAGACTAAAAGTACTATCTTCTCCTAAAGAGGCTAGTATGCAAACATGGGCAATAATGACACCTGCACATCAGTTGGTATGATTTCAGCCTTCGGTGGGCAAAGTCTTTACAACTCATGCCTTCTGTGCTAAGATGGTTGGCCTCTTTATTTCACCACATCAAGAAGCAGAAAGCAGACATGAATGCTAAGGTCTATATTGTGTTCCAGTATACAGAGATTTCATTATTTATTGAAAAAAAAAAAATTACATTACTAATGATCCTTATCCCTATGAATCCCAAAAGTTCCACTCCTACGTTATATATAGACAGAAATAAGAACTATGGATGACAAAAAGATACACTATAAAAGAAGAGGATAATTTTTTCCAGAAACATTTGTAGCACACAAAACATTTCATAAGCCAATGTTTTTCATAAGGAGCTTTTTGTTTTCCCTTTTATGCTTACCTTAACTTATCATACAGAAATTTAAAGTGTATTGAGTTGAAACTATTTTTTCATAGTCAAGGAAGAAGCATTTGCTATTAAGTTTGGATGATCTACCCTCTTTAGTATTCAATTCCATTTACACTTTCAGTGTTTGCCTTCACACAGTCCTGTTTAACTCCACTTTTCATACTATACTCTTAACTATGTTAATAAACCCAACAGATAAAAGCAAAAGCCAGGTTCTGTTTGAAGTTAATAAAATATCATATACACTTTAAATTTTATTTTGTATGAACACAAGACCTTTTGCTGGCAGCTATTTCCATCATAGCCATCCTAAAGAGCGTGTGCGCAAGCATGTATACGACATGTCCAGTCTCCAATCTGAAGGAGTTCTGCTCTACCACGTCCCCTCCTGCCTTGAAGGTCTCTAAGTCATCCCCTCAGTTTTTGAGATGGACAGACCAGAACTGCACACAGGATTCAAGAGACCAGATCATTATGGATTTATACAAAAGTATAATAATTTTTTTTTTTGTTCTCAATGCCTTTCCCCAAAGGATCTCACTATTCTGCTCATCTTTGACCACAGCTGAGCAGTGAGCTGACATTTTCAGAGAATTATCTGCAACAATTTCAGTATCCCTTCTCTGAATGGTAATGGCTAATTTAGAGCATTTGTATATATACCTATCTTCTTCTTCTTTTTTTTTTTTTCTTTTTCACCCAAAGGAGAGGTACTTTATACCCTGACCTTCTGCTCTGCCTCACTACTTTATAAAAACAACTACCGATAGTACCCATTTGAATTTCCATAAGATGAGTTCACTGAGCAGTGTCTAAACTGTGACAAAGAAAATGTTTATTTTTGGCTAAATCAAGATGAATACTAGGTAGCCTTGCTGACGGTAACATTGCATTTGTTTTCTGCAAGAAGGAAAGAAAAAAAGAAGTAGTGGATCTCTTGCTGGCACAGTATAAAACTTTTGCACATCTATCTTAAATGCCTATACAAAATTTATTAGGAAGGGAACACAGACATTTGTTTTTATTGTTTTCTGAACACAATACTAAAAAAGAAAACAAGCAAGCAATTGAGTAAGAGGAAAATAAAAAAGTGAAATCCTGAAAAACTATGTTTAAGACTTGGACACATTGCACCCTGATAAGAAGCTCCCCAAAGTTAAAGAAAAACAGCATTGAAGAAACTAAGTAAAATATTTGAAAATTCAAGAATCACTGGAAGTGTACACCATTGTTTCCTTTAAAGTTTATTTCTGTAATCTCTTAAAGTGTGTTTAAGTTGAGCAGACATGTCAAATATTTACAGAATACTAAAAATATCTTACTAATATAGAACAGCTACTGGATTATTAGTGTGAAGAGTCACAGTATCAAGATGGGTTTTTTTGACAGTGAATTTCCATGTCATATATACCAGGGAAACGTTAACAATATTGACATATACAGAAGTTCTAGAAAGTATCCTTACAAGTAGGCTGACAATAAATGGCCATCCACCACTCTACATTTAAACTGGATATTTTGCTGCAGCTTTGTGGACTTATTATTTGAAAGCCAAGTTATTCATGTTTGGATGCAGTACTGTCTAGTTGTCTAACACTGACAAGGAGTCTTAAGAAAAAAAAAAACCAGTATGTAAACACTACACACTAGGACAGCTTGATCTGGTTGGAGATGTCCCTGCTCCTTGCAGAGAGGTTGGACTAGATGACCTTTAAACGTCCCTTCCAACCGTAACGATTCTATGATTCTAACTAAAACCAAGTAGTAAGGATTGCCCATTTTCAGTCTTACAGACTCAGAGTTATTCCTAAATTTAATGGTAATAGAGTGCATAGGAGCTTTAATTCTGGTCCTACAGGTCAAAATGAATCTCTCACTATGCAAACTTTTGTACAAGGTGAAGGAAGCATACAGCATATTGCTCACAAAACACAGCCCAATATAAACCCGTTTTTAAGGCTAAGGGATGTAAATTATTAAGTCAAAGTCTCAGAAGAACAAGAAATGGTTCACAAAGTTAACAAAAATGTAATCCTGTATCCATGGGAAACGTGGTGTTGAAGACCAAATAGCTACACCCTCATCTGCAAGAATCAAAACATCTAAAAAGTGTTTCTCCTTATTGGATTTATAAACCAGAATGACCAGTTTAGGCACTGTACATCTAGAGGTTTGCAGTAACCTGGTCTGCATGCCAATCTCTTATTTCTTTACTTATTAATTTAAGGAAGCCAGAAGAAATTCCAGATTTCATAAAAGATAAAGTACAACCTTGGGGTGCAACGGTCAGAGCGTAGGTCCATATGCTGGAAACCCATTCTGTTCTGAGCTCTCTCACAAAGACAGTACTTCACACAAGTCATAATATCATGCCTGAATTATAACGCATATCAATATTTTTTAATTGGAACATGCTAAGCAATATGGTCATCTTTATTACTATTACAGGATATTAAACTTCTAATACAATCCCTATCTTTTCCACAAACCAGTTAAGCATCAAGGCATTGGACTTTTATGAAGTACCTTAATAATGTATATTGATTTGTATATTTGTAAACCACTAGTTATTCCACATTTCTCTAAGTAGTTATTGCTTTTCTTGACATAGTTACAAAGCAGAGAATTTCATACAGAGAGCAAATAAAGCCTTGAACTCAATGTAATGTCCAATACTGAGAGTAACTGCACAGTTCCAGTTAGACTGGAGCAGTGACATTAATCTTGATAGAGGAATGGTAACAAAAAAAATAGGTCTATGAAGCTCTCAGCTTCTCTAAATCATAGGACATTCACTTAGCAAAATAAAGAAATCACGCACAATGACACCATCTGAAAAACTGAGACCACTGCCTAATTTACAGCTTTCAGAAGAAATGCCTGTTACCATTACATCTTAAGATGCAGTTTTATTTTGCCTCTGTGTTGCTATAAGCTGAATATGGTCCACGTACCTGCACTGTGTTGGAAAAGAAACCCTAAAGCAATATGGTACTAATTTATTTATATAGCAATATAAGTTAATCTAAAAGGACAGGCTGCTTTTTATCCATAAAATGGTGAAAGCTGCATATTTTATGAAGTTGATATCAGAATCTCATCTTTCAGGTATTTTCAGTTCAGCAATAGCTGCAGTTTATTTCACAGAAATCTCAAAATCGCTAATACAAAAAGTATGAAATGGACCTTTGGATGCAATTTTTAGCCAACATTTCACCATGGCTTGATGAACTTATATTGGTGATACAAGTTCAAAAGAGTTTGGGATTTCAGCACTCCATGATGCTTTAACTTCCACATAAAAAAAAAAGTTACAAAAAGCAATACATACCCCATTTCAAACTTACACAAATTTCTGTTAGTGCTATTGCAATATAGTAGGGTGGAATGGTTTCTAAATGAACCTGCATGTGTGACAGATGTGTCAATCTGCTGATACAAGAACACAAAATCACAGTTAAGGTTTTGTAGCAGAGTTCAAGTATAATGGGGACAGGACACATATTTCTTTGCACCTATTAGAGCAGCAAAAAAAAAGGCTTGCAGAGTGTTGGAACATGTATTACAGGTGATATGAAAGTCACAAAGGCTTAGACTACTTTTCTCAATTTTCTACTTACAAATTTAGACAGCATCGAGCTGTTAGGTTCCCCTGCAGACTTAGCATCTTTATGTTTTATGTACAAGTTGCCAATTAAGCAAATGCTGCAAAAAGGATGGAGTCCAGTATATTTTAAGCTTTTGAAAGAGAGGGACTGTTGCTTCTCACTGAAAGTAAACAGAATATTTGCCTAGTTGCAGCTCACCCAACAAAGCAGGTGAGTGCTGACTGAGATTCTTAAAAATGGATGTCTAAAACCTGGTTCTAAGACAGTATTTAGGCATCTAAATTACTAAATGGTTTTCTCAGAGTGCTGAAAACCCAACTTCCCTCAATGCATTTAACT
>JAAGAY010145032.1:22953-87800 GCA_011801015.1 Ardeotis arabs
CTAAACTACAAACACCTAAGGCTAGTAGTCTAGTTCTGTATGTAACTCCTGTCTTCAGGTTACTCCTTTAGCTTCACAAAAATACTGTGGAATTTTTACATGGAAGGAAGTGATCAAATAATTTACACCTCAAAGAGTGCAACTTCAGCATTATACTTACTCTCAACACACAATCAATTTTTATTTGAAAGCAAAAATGGCAACTAGTGCATCATCATTTCCTAAGGCACCTCCATTTTTCCCTGGAGACAGCCTACTACACTAGTGATCGCAACAGGCCATAGTTGTCTTATGAGATCTGACAAGATCACAACCTGAGCTCCTTCAGCTGCAACTGTACCTCCTTACATCAGCAAAACACTGGACAGGATGAAGACCCCACTGCTGAGACAAAAGACAGATCAGACAGAATTTGTATGCTGTACACTGCTGAGGCTTTCAAAACTAACTTACCAAAGGATAATGACAGCACAACTTCATTTTATATTTTCATCACTTAAGTAAAAATTGATAAATATTACGTTGATACACAAACATATCATCTATGAGACTGAATAAACTGCATGGTTGGTTGATGTTCACTCAAAGACTTCTGCTCTAAATGCATTTAAAAAAATGTCATAGACAGTCACAGAAAAGTGAAAACAAACAGTACACATTACTATCCAAGAAAAAACAGGGATTTAAGTATACGATTATTAAAAAAAAAAACAAACAAAAAACTAATGATGCAAGAAAGGTCTCTCTTCTCAAAAAAAAAAAAAAAAAACAAAAAAACCCAAACTTAGTACATAATTTCAGGAAGGATAGAAGCAGTAACCTGAAGTACCCAAAATCATCAAACACCATGGAAAGCACTGCAGAAATAACTGGAGAGTGAGAGCAGGGGCCCGTGGGGGGGATGAAGTCACCTTCCCTTTCTGGCTCCCTTTCCAGCATTAACCAGTGACTGACTCACAAAGCGCTACCCAAAGTCTCTCTACCGTGGGTACTGCACTCAGCCTTTGGCAAAGCACAAGATAATTAAGAAGGAAAGCAAAACACCAGGTGTGAGAAACGTCTGAAAAAAAATCAGTTTGCAGAAGGCGGCACAATGAAATTCTCTGCTTAGCTTGAGTACCTCATAGTGACAGGACAAATCCATATATATGCACCCAAAGAGACAAAGTGGGGTTAAACGACCATAAACCATGAAGGAAGCATGAAACTTCAGGAGGAGGATTAGAATGACTCACCAGAAAAACTGAGACAGAAGTTAAATGACAGAAAATGAGAAATGAGAATCAAGAAATGGTGACTGTTGAAAGAACAAGTTTCTTCTTCACAAGAAACAACCTCCACAAAACATATATAGCTGTGCCTATCACACACTACTGTACTGTTTAAAATTCAATTCTAGCACTCCTGCTCAGAAAAGGAAGCAATGATGCTGTTAGCTAAACTGAGCACAGACCTTCCTGCAGAACACGCCCTCGATCCAGGGGTGAGAACAGCTGGCACAGTCTGAATTCCACCTCCCTCTCTCAATAACAGACTACTTGGTGACGAAGATACTTCTGCCACCTCTTTCGTAAAGCGATGGTTAGAAAAGTCTTAGTGCAAAACTTATCTAATATAATGAAATTGTTTACCAATGGACAAGAATAAGAAAGAGACTGGATTTGGAATATTTGAACCCTTTGAAATAAAAAGGTAGGAAATTAAGTTAAACCTGACATTTATCATTGTTAGGTGATAAGTAAACATTATGACATGCTGGAACACCACTGATGTTTCAGTGATAGCTTGTATGTACAAGAGCTAGCAAATAATCCAGAGACAATTTGGAAAGGGTTGCTGGTAATCATGTAACGAGGCTGAAACAAGTCTGACAAAAGCCCATTGGGAAAGTGATAGCTGTAAATTTACTGTCACAGGTTAAGCACCAGTGACAGACAATCACCACAAAATTATTTGGAGGAAGGTGTCAGGAGGTACATATTCAGACATTAGCTTCACAGAATTTCAAGAAATAAAAAGATCAAATGCTTTTATTATTTAAATGAAGACATACTTTACATATCAGATAAGATCCCCCTCTAGATTCTACCTCTAACCCCTGCAAAGGCATTTTGTGTCTTTATTGACTATTTCCTAGAAGAAAAGACAAAGTTTCTGATTCCCTTGCCTCCTGCCCCCCGTGTCCTACAGGCAGGGGAAGCAAAGGAAGTCCTATAAATACTGCTAGCACATAGTTTTGATAAAGACTATAGAATCATAGAATGGTTAGAGTTGGAAGGGACCTTCAAAGGTCATCTAGTCCAACCCCCCCGCAAGGGGCAGGGACATCCCCAACTAGATCAGGTTGCTCAGAGCCTCATCCAGCCTGGCCTTGAACGTTTCCAGGGATGGGGCATCCACCACTTCTCTGGGCAACAACCTATGCCAGTGTTCTACAACTCTCATCGTAAAATTTTTTTTCATAATATCTAATCTACCTCCTCCTATTTTAAAACCATTACCCCTCGTCCTGTCACAACAGGCCCTACTGAACAGTTTCTCCCCATCTTTCTTGTAGGCACCCTTGAGGTACTAGAAGGCCACTATCAGGTCTCCCCAGAGCCTCCTCTTCTCCAGGCTGAACAGCCCCAACTCTCTCAGCCTGTCCTCATAGGAAAGGTGCTCCAACCCTCTTATCTTCATGGCCCTCCTCTGGACCTTCTCCAACTGGTCTATGTCCTTCTTATGTTGGGGGCTCCAGAGCTGGATGCAGTACTCCAGGTGGGGTCTCACCAGGGCAGAGTAGAGGGGGAGAATCACCTCCCTCGACCTGCTGGCCACTCTCCTCTTGATGCAGCCCAGGATGTGGTTGGCCTTCTATAATTTCAGTCCTTTTAACATCTTCCATTTAAGGAGCTCAAACTCAGTTACAATCATTAACAATCAGTGCCTCGTGTGACACTTCTGTGACATGTGACAAATGTCTGCAAATCACAGGAAACACTGTTGCAGAGAAGAGGTACACATCTTCGCGAAGGATCCCAAAGCTATGTTGTACGAGTGCTGAAATCAGCACTAAATTAGCATTAAAGTAATTAAGTAACTTTTTCCCCACAGAAAACCACGGAGCTTTTGATTTTAACTACTCCTCAGAAAACCTGAACACAGAGACAGGGCCTGCAGCATCGCGGTGACAAATTCCCCGGAGGTAATCTGCTGCCACGAGCTCACATCCATACAGATCAGCTGTCAGCAAGGAGCCCTCCATCAAATCTCTATCTTACAGCGACAGAAGCGGGATCCTTATCCATAACAGTCACAAGCATTCCAAGGCCACAAAAAGAGATCAGTGAATTAAGATGTTATAAATTAATAGTAATTTGAATAGTTAAATATTAATAGTTTAATTTGGAAGGAAAAAAAAGGATTTCTTTTGATACTAATTTGACCCTGCATCCTAGGTGACCACACAACGAAGATGACAGGTGAAACAAATTAGTGTAACAAAACAATTGCCTGGAACCACAAACTGAATTTCAATGGGACTCCTCCTGCCACTACAACCCAAGGAAGCAATCTTGTGGGGCACACCTCACTGGGTTCACATGCAGTTTAGGGAATTAATAGGATAAAAATGTGTTTCAAATATTTAACAAGAGGCAAGATAAGGTCAACCAGGAATAATCTTAGAGCTGAAAAATTATACGTACGTAGTATTGATTCTTTTAACTCTCCTGTAATGAGAGGAAAGTAATCTTTTTCAACCAGAAAGAGCTTTTCTAATTTATACATGTTTGGCATACTAAAAACTATTCTCAGTGGGAAAGATGAATGATATGTCACTAGTCCTGTCGCCAGTGACCATACCAACCCCAGCAAAACTGTGGTATTTCCAAAGTACTTAGAAAAAGCAGCCATGCAAAGTAGGAAGAAAAGTTCAGTAGAGTTAACCCTATGAGAGACCTGACAATGCATAAGGCAGCCTAGTATTAAATTCTTACTTCCAACAAGAATTGTGTCTAGGCCTGGGCCTTCGGAAACAGTCTGACAGGGCTCAGCAGATCCCTGCTGGAGGAAGCATCAGAAGATCCCTCCTTTCCTTTTCACCAAAAATAGTGAATAAATAACTCTGGCACAATAAAACGGAAATGTGTCTTAAAAACTGATTACGTTTAACATGCACAAACGATGGCCTAAGATAAGCCTGTAGCATCCTGCAGTGAAGAGGCAGTTACATAAGGCATTTTCTAACTTTAATATTTCTCTGAAACTTCCCTGGCCCAAGCACCCATGGGAACTGGTACATTTGGACTGAGTGAACCAATGGTTCGTTCCAGATCCAAAATAATTTCCATCTTTTGTTTCTAACATAAAGGACAGTGACAATTTTTGGCTCATGATCCTATTTTCCATTCTTTTTTTTTAAACAAATCATGGGGAAGATTCATATTTTAGGCTTATTCTCTTTGAAATACTTACTTGGCATTATTGCAGCCTGTGACTTCGTGTTGTAAGGTTTTCAAAAATCCTTTCAAAAAGGAACATTTGTTATTCTGTGATGCTATTGAGTGCCATTTCTTGCTTGAGAAGACACAACGTAGCTTGCATAAAAATAATAGAGCTATCAAAAGAAGATCATTAACTACAGCAGGATTACCACTGCATCTTGGGACAGGCTTTTCTCATTTTCTGCATAGGCTGGAAGGGATCACCACATCTCTGATGAATGCTGGTATGATAACCACTGCACCCAGCCATAGAAATACAACAGGATTAAAAGACGATAAACAGCGCTAAAGGAAAATAGGGTGGTCCCAAACTACATGTACAAAGGAGGAAACCTCATAACTGAGATTTCTATCATCTATATAGAAAGAGGTGGCGGCATGGGAATAAGATATGAACTAGTTTCATTTGCCAGTAAGAAAAGATACATTTCATGGCTTTGTCCTCCTGTAATACAATAGAATGTAAATAGCTTTAGATGTTCTGGAAAAAAAAAATAAGCTAATGAGCAACAAATGAAACTTAGCGCTAAAAACCAAAGAGAAAATATTGAGGCTCAGCAAGAATAAACTCCAGTGAAAATTAATTGAGATTAACTAGAACAAAATATTTAACAGTATTCTCCGTAAAGCAAAACAAAGGTGTATACTTTGTACGCTAACTGCAAACATAAAAAAATGTAAGAGCGTCTCTCTACAAGGACGACTGTAATTCTTAGAGTTTTTCCTGTTCTTTCCAATTACTGGAACAGAAAGATGAGATAGTATTTAAAAAGCAAAGGAGAATCAGAAGCATCGTTGTCTGCACCAATTCACAGATGTCAAGAAACTACAGAAAAAAAATGTAGACATCATCATTATACCATGTCTGAAATTGATAATTCACTAAGGCTAAACTTTCCCATCCTCCCACTGTAGTTATACGCAGTTTAAGGGTTATTGTTTGAACAGTCACAGACAGATTTTTTTTTTTTTTAATTAAGTTTACCAATATTTACAGGAGCAAAAAATCCCTGCAATAGGATTTTGTGTGTAATCTGTACTTCACTGTAAAACTAATGGAACGGACTCACAAAAACACTAAGATACTCAATGCACTCCTATTTTGAAGGATTCAAATGGAATTATCATAGGACTATATTATTATTGTTGTTGTTAAATACTCTATGGCTGTTATTCTCCTTTGACTGTTGCTTCTAACACATTGGTTTAAATTACATCAAGTTTGCCTAATCTAATCAGATTAGACATTTCATAATAACCCGATTGCCTTTCCAGACACAATTTTACTTTCATCATCTGTTAAGTAATCACATTTTTATATTAGAGCTTAAAATGCAAGCACATTGAAAATAATGTATTGTGGCCAATTGAAATTATACCAACAAATAGCATTTGAAGGATTTAAACAGATAGCAGCAATTATCCTCCTCTTTGTGGAGTATGAAAGTGATAAAAATGATTATTTTTCCAAGATCACTATAATATTCATGTATCTACTTAACTTTCTTCCTTGGAAGGTCTCATTTGTTTTCTTTAAAGAAATGAATAAAAAGATTTAAAAGATTATGATTACTCAGTACTTACGAGAAAATGAATAGCGGCTACGACAAAGGTACATAAAATGAGTAACAGAACGTAGAAAACTCTCTTACCCAATAGTCATAAAAAAAAGGTTCTCTTGCTTGGTGAAATTAGAGAGGAAAAAAATCAGGGCGGACAGACAGAAATAGTCATTTTTCAGAACAGAATCAGATCTAACTGATAAAAGACTTTAGATGGTATTGAGTTTAAGTCCAATAATATTCAAAATAGTAGCCCCTTAATGTACATGAATAACGTGAATAGTTTTGCTAGCTAGGATTTAATTATGAAACTATTGATCGTTATGGTTCAAGGCACAAAATGATCATTAGATGGAACCAAGGATAGAGATACCTCCTATGATATATTATAATTGCAGGGAGACCTACATTTTCTCTGAAGCAACCAACTCTGCTGTCAAAGAATAAATACTAGGTCGATTGCAGGTCAAGACGCCAAGTTCTAAGAAACAGGCAATTAATTTTATCTGGAAAAAAAAAGAAACAATCATGGATTTTAGACTAATATCTGAAGAGATCTTGGGTAAGAGGGTATCCAGGTTTATTGTATACAACAATGGGCCTTCCAGCTTACACCACTTTAATTATTTCTTCTTCATGAGTTCAGCTGACAGAAGACCAAGCTTACACTCAGTTTGGTTGTAGGAAGGAGGAAGAGTGGGAAGCTAGCCTTCTTGCCTTCATCTGAGGCTAGCTTAGCCAGTTCACCCGGCAGTATAGGACTACTTAACTTCATTCAGGCAGGTATCACATGAGAAGACTTCAAATGTGCACCCCATACTCTTCTTCCTGCTAATTCTTTGCTAGCATAAAAAGGGCAGGTGGTGCAGTTACCTATGAATTGTGCAAATACAGACATCATTGAAGACAAAAGGATAGCATGCACTTCAAAGATTAGATTTGCATTTTTCTTTATCGGGAGGCATCGAGTAAAAGGAATCTTCTGATTGCTTTGCATTAGAAAAGGCTAATGTATTCAGTCGCACTATATAAAGATTTAACATACTCCATGAAGAAAAATGATAATCTTTTATTTTAGGCAAAGCAAGCAATTGGGCAGAAATCATTAAATCTTTCATAACAGCAGAGAGGATTTTTAGCTTTAGTCTCTGCAATGCTGGCCTTAAAGAGCTTACACAAGAGCTTTGAAAAGCAATGTAAGTTTGTCTGTGCAGGGTGCTGGACTAACTCTGAATTTCCGTATCATTTTTCAAGCCACCCTGTGCCATACTCAGTGGACCGTAGTTTGGGTTTAGTCTTCCTATGGTACTTATCATGTCTTACCTTTACAATTTCTGAAAGGTAACATCAAATTGAATTGTGAATAATCAGAGAGGGGAAAAAACTATCACAGGATCTTCAGACCACCATTGCTTATATGGCCAATCTGATTTCTGTAAAAATGCATATAAAATACTATGAATTAATAACGCTAATAATTAACAGAAATAAGAAATGCTACCTGCATAAATTTCATAGCTTAAAAAGGGACTCTAGCTATATATTCCTAAGACTTAACAGAATATTAAAAAAAATATTCTGAGATATCACCCAAAGCTCTATTTTCAGAAGATATGAAAGAAAAGGTTAGAAGACCTTTCTCTGCATAGAATTATTGTGGTCATAGAGCTGTCAACAAGGAGAAACACAAGCAGGATTCATTAAAGAAATCATTGGAAAAGTCCTCCATGCTAGCAATTTACTACTTTTTTTTTTTTTTTTAACTTCATAAAAGAAATGTGGCTTTTTTTTTTTATAAGCATCCTCTGTTCATAAAGTAGCTTGCACACTTAACTTAAACTCATCTAGAGAAAAAAAAAGTTTGAGATATTAAAAGACTAAAATAATAATAGCCCAACATCCAGTTGTTTATGAGTTAATGCCCTCAATCACTACCTAAACTTGCTTAATTTCTATTCCTGTGTAGCACATGGAAAGGAGAGACAGAAAAGTTCATCAAAGCAGAGTCCAAAACCTACATAGTATGGAGTCCTTCCAGAGATTTACTGACAACCCGCTACCCACATTAATGTTCATAAAGGGAAGGAACTTAAAATTTTGCAGCAGATGCATAATACTTTGCAGGCAAAGTTCTTCTTTTGAGGGGAAAGCCAACGCATGCCTGCAGTAGCATCCAGTAGCAACCAGCAGCTCAGCACCCGCAAAATCTTTCCAATAACTTGAGTAGTTCTTAATTCTTATCCTGACTTTCTGTAAGGCATATTTACATATTGCCTTTATTTGTTCAGTATACAAATAGTGAACTGTTAAGAGTTGCACCATGATAATAAAACAGGAATAACAGCTTTTCATTTTGGTACTGGTTTATCCTTAAACCAGCTATTGCTGGAAAACCAGTATAACTGGGACAATCTCCAGCACAGGATTCAGAATTGATCTGTTAATGGCCTTCAAGATCTGTCTGAAAGTACTCATATACCAAGCACATTTAACCATAATGCAGCATTAGTTTCTATATTTTTCTATATTTTGCTAATCTGTTTTACACTCAACATCTCAAGTTAACTGTGTTAAGAACACTAAGCTTTCCACTGGAACAGAAATTTGTATTACAAAGGCAGTTAACTTATTGAAATCATGTAAGAAAGTCATCTTTACAGACTTCAGAAAAAAACATCAGGTGAGGGCTTCATATTTCAAAAGAACCATGATTTCATTTTGTCAGGGAATTAATTAGCCTCTTTTCTGCAGTGCAAAACCAAAATCCACATAGGGTAATAACTGCTCTGGGTCCTCAATCCAATTTATGGATCCTGACAGGCAGTCTAATGGCACAGATGATTTTCAATAAATCAACAATCTCAGAGCAACAAATCAAAAGCAGCAACAACTAAAAAGACTTCAGAATCCAGTTTGACAGTAGGCCTAAATAAGCATATATAGTTTGATTTCTACCAGCCATAAACCCAGCCTCTGGATTTTGGGGATTTTAGGTAACCTCACTTTTACCAGCCTCAGTATTGACTGTTACCTGAGTATTTAGTCACGTAACTTTTTGATATGAAGCCAAAAAAAAAAAAAAAAAAACAAACCTTCTCTGCTAATTTTCACAACTGAGTTTGTTCCAAGTCAAAAATGCTTATATAACTATTTATTGATAAAATACATGCAAAAGGTTGCATCCTTGAGAAAGAGGCTTGACTATATTACATGTGAGAATATTAAAGGGCTGTTAAATTCTGTAATCTCATTACAGCTCTTTGTTTCCAAAGTTCCTTTTAAAAAAGTTACATTTCAAAATCCATTAATGCCTTGGATTAAGTCTTTCCAGCTGACTTTTTATACAACTTCTTCAGTTTCTGTGCAATAAAGAAGCCTCTTGCTGGCTTTACAAGTATCGTTAATAATGTTCAGCTGTGGATACTCAATCACTCAGAACTGGTCATAAATTTTAGCAATCCAGATGGAACGAGGCTGCTCTGTTGCCCTTAAAAATACTCCTTTCTGCTTCTCCTAGAAGCATCAACCATAAAAGAGAGCATGTGTGTTTATGTGTTTCACTCTGCTTGGTGCACTAAGCAAACAATTCTGTAAGATCTGCCATTTCTGTTACTGTCACACATTTCACATCAGCTGGAATTTTGTTTCACTTTTTTTTTTTTAAATTTCATGTGTAACTCCTTCATGTTAATAATCTCAGTCAGTCATTCAAGTCTAACAGCAGCAACAGGAAAAAAAAATACAAAGGAACCTACATCGTCAGATGCCACATCCATCTTACTTGAGCTTGCAAGAGTAAGCTTGCAGATCTGGGCAGAGGAGTCCCTTGGACTGTGGATTTTGAATCTTCACCGAGGAGCAGAATAAACCTAGTTTCCTAAGTGTGGAGTGACAGTGATGTAGTGATGCAGTAAGTGATACTAGCATGCCAGGCAGAGAAACAGGGAACTGAATATGCTTTGAATATATTTAGCTACACTTGTTCCTAGAGAGAAAGGATCAATCCCCATGCCTAAAACTGAACCCCAAGCTGGACGGGGACATGGCCATGGTAATAAAGACAGACATTGAACCTATTGACATCCACGCCACGCTGCCGTATTCCTCAAAAGGCACACCCTGGTCCAAGCTCAAATCATAAATGTTATTTACTCTGGGATTTCACCACGGTGTCAAGAGACATGAAGCTCCCTCCACCGTTGTTGAAGATCCGACATATCCCATGAGCCTCCCAGCACCCCAGGAGCAGGTAACAGTGTCCTGCCGCTCTCCAAGTGGGGCTCACGCAGGGATGCCAGTCAGCACACAGCTACCTGCTCCATTAGGTCACACAAAACCTGCCAGATGTTTCCATTGCACTACTCTGCATGCGCAAGCTCTTTTTCCCAAAGATAAAACAGCACTGATGATGCAATGAGGGCAAGGATGAAGGGATCGACACAGAAGAGAAGGATGTACAACAGTAGAGCAAGATTAGGTGAAGTCTACCTTCTTGCTATTTCCGATTCTACTATGAAGTGCATCCAGACACTGCAAAGCCAGGCAAAATAACTACTTACCTTTTCTGTTCATAAATCAGTTATAATTTATGCTTTTGCATAATGTATTATAGAGTTTGTGGGATTCTTAAAAGCATGTAAAGAGTGAAGTAGAAGGCCAGAGCATTTATTTAGCTTTGTATTGAGCAGATACTACTAGCCCATGCAAAAAAAGACAATAACATTTTACGTTGTCGTGGAATGTGATTACATTTGGAATGTCTTTGCTTTATTGCAAAGCCACATTTATGGCCAAAGCAAAATACAGGATGCAGTTCAGAACTGGAGAGATACCAAGGAATCTGTCTGAAAGCAAGGCTCCAATGATGAGGGGGTTCTGTTGTCCTTTTGTGGACTGCATGTGTGCCTAAATACACACATTCTTAATTTACTGTTTGAAGAATAATTTGCTAAGTTAGGTATTCCACAGAATACCATTTCATTTGTGCTATATTGAAAGTAAAAAAACAACAAACAAGTCAAAAACTTGCATAAAGGACAAATATTGGTAGATAGTCCAGCATTACAAAAGCTTATACACATTCAATTTTGTGAAACAGAACCCACCTTTACGAGAGGCACAAAGCAGACTAAATCAAATCCCCAGGATCTTGAAAACATGGAAACTTTTCTTTACCATAAGCAGGAAAAAAACATTTTACCTACAGGTCATTAAGCTGTCTCTCAGTGGCCATCCTTAGCCTTCGCTTGGCAGCCCTGTTTACTGGCCCCTTCTGCTCCCATCTGTCATAACAGGAAAGTCTTCCCCAAAACACCTGATTATGTCAGTCTAGCAGCATGAACTGTATTTTCCTAAAAATGAAGTTTATTTATAAACTCTGAAAAGAAAAAAAAAAAAATCTAAGCACATAATGTGTGGGGTTAATTCTTGCACGATTAGGAAGACTGGGTCATTCATTTGTCTAGCTCCGTCCCACTTCTCTGACAATGAAGAATAAGAGTTATTTCTGGAAGAGTCAGAAAAATCTCCAGTTTGAGCAATTATTACATGCAATCATGTAACTAAATAGGAAGCTTTATACTAGAAGGCAAAAAGCCTACAGTAGAAAGCATGAAAATATTAACTACAAAGTGTTAGATCAAAGCACCTCTTTTTCCCTTCTCCCTGTGCTGTTCCCAAAAGCTGTGTTTCTTAAGGACCATGCAAGTCTGCTTGCCAGTGGCAGCTCCTCTACACCCTTTAAAATTATTTTACAAACATTTCAGAAAGGCAGCACTACCAGATTTATGGTTATTCACTGAAGTTTACAAATCCAGAAACAAATTTTGGATACTTAGGTTACTAGCATTCACCTGAAAATATTACCAGTAATGTATCTTTATATTCTTGTTCACGGACAGAACATAAAGGTCCTCCAAAACCAGAATGAGACTACCCAAAAGGACAAACCACATTGCACACCTTCAGAGCAACAAAAACTCTACCCTGCCCCCTAGCACACACATTTTGTTGAAAGAAAAAGGTTTTTTGAGTTTTCTGGGAAGGTGCAGAACCAGCAAAGCAAGAGCTAGACAGTCTACAATGCATGTCTAAAGAGGGCTTACACAAAATCCCACCACTTCAAACAAATAACAGATGCTCATCATTGAACCAGGTTCCTAAGGTCTTTTCAGTACCTAAGATTGTTCAGATTCTTTGATCACTCGTATACAGTAATTGATACCCAAGAATCAATAGCTGTTAATAAAATATTAGCTTTCTCCCAATCAATATGCACACATCCATGAAATATTCAGCATAGGTATAAGAATGAGATCACAGCAAAGTAAAATATATTAATATATTATTTCCTTCTGTATAAAATACACCTTTAGATTAAAAAAAAAAAAACAAGACCTGCAAAAGCCTTTGTCATACATATTTCTCAGTGCCAGAAAAGCCCATCAGACGTAAGCATCATGAACTTTACATATAATTTTCTGTTGAGCTTAACAAGCTTTATCTAATTCCTTTGTTTCAGAAATATAGGCCTTACTCTAGAAATCTTAAATCAAAGCAGCAAATACAAAGATACAACAGCGGAGCAGCAAAGCACTGCACATTTCACAGATATGCCCATTGTTCCTTGGCAGACTAGGCTCATCCACCACAACACACTGTCTTTCAGGAGGAAGCCCCCAAGTTACACACCTGTCAAATCCTAGTTAATATACTGCAAGTTTCTGGCCTTTCTAGACATCCAGTGACTGCATTCCTGATCATTTCCATCATTCTTTAAACCAAAGTGCTAGGAATTTGGCACTCCTATGTTCCAGTGTGAATGGGCTCCTTGGAAGAAATACATGTGTGCGCCATGCATTGTACAGATTTTGGTCACAGCAGACTCCAGATACTACACACACGCATACTGGTGGAGTATTTGAGTCTTTTTTCCTGATACTTTCCAACAGTAATGCACTCATTATTACTGAAATCACACAAGCCACATAACCCATTTAAGCACCAAAAGCAAACACTATAGGGAGTCTGTATTGGGCCATTGATCATCACAGAAACAGAGAATGGTTTGGGTTGGAAGGGACCTTTAAAGGCAATCCAGTCCAACCCCCCTGCAAGAAGCAGGGACATGTCCAACCAGATCAGGTTGCTCAGAGCCCCATCCAACCTGGCCTTGAACGTTTCCAGGGATGGGGCATCCACCACCTCTCTGGGCAACCTGTGACAGTGTTCTACCACCCTCAGTATAAAAAATTTCTTCCTTAGATCTGACATTTCTTCTTTGTCCAGCTGAAAAATGTATTTGGACAGAAAGAGAAGATAAAGCAGGAAAATAGAGAATTCCTATCCACTGTGATCAGCATTGTGCCTGGCTAACCAGCCTTTGGCAGCAGACATTAACACTCCAGGACTCTGACAATCAATATGGAAGGTTTAGGCCACGTCTGTCTGTCTGACTTGCCAATCCCATGCACACTGCACCTCCTATCTGGGATCATTCTTTAGAGTATCTTCTTGACATACACCAATAATCTTGCAGTTGAACACAAAAAAAACTTCCATGAGACACCAAAAGGTTGGGGGCACAGGCCCAGAATTTTCTGAAGGGACAACATCAAGATATAACAAAAACCTCCTTAGAATATTTTTGTACTATTCAGCCTTAAACCTAAAAATAGGCTTTTAGGTTACAGATGAGAAGAATAAAAAGTATATTCGTGAAAAGATATTTTAAAATATTAAAAAGGACTGCAAATAGAAAGGTCAAAGCATTCTCTATGTTCACTGAGAATATGACAAGAGGTGATAGGCATTAAATTGTGGGAAGGGAGATTTAAGGTAGCCATTAGGCAAAGATTTCTGAATGGCTGAGTAAGTACCGGGTCAACAGGTCGGGGTAGGGGATGACAAAAATGGGACTAAGGAATTTCCCTCACTGAAGTCGTTCAGGTTTTTTTAAGAACAGATAAGATAAAATGTTTCAGGGTCCACAGATCCTGCCTTGAGGAGGAGTGGTGAACCAGATGCCCTCCCTATAAGTGAGTTACTGCCATGATTTAGTAACAGAGTTCAATTCTGTGTCTGAAGAACAAAGAGTTTGCTACAAATGGTTTCTAAAAAGAGAATACAGCAATGGGGATTTTTTTGCTTGTTTGGACAGAGAAGATGACAAACCCTGGCTGTTAGGGCTACGAAAAGATCAGAACTCGACTGAATAAACTCTTTCCCAAAAGCAAGTTACGCTCCTGAAGGCATTAACAGTAACTGTGGAAGAAGATGACTAAAACATGAGAGCTTTTTGCTTCCAGCCACTGACATCGATACTGCAGCTGCTGCCTGTTTTCACGATAGCGTGTTCCCACTAAGAAATTAGTGTGGTGGCTCTCATTCCATCTCTCACCTCATGGACTGTTTGTAGTAATTGCTAGGATTTAGGAAAGAGATCAAAAATTTGTAGGCTACAGAAAGACATTTAGTCTTATTGTATCAAGGAGAACTCCTGCCATACGAGAGCTCAGGACAAATGCTGACCAGCTGACATGGAAAGGCTTGCCCTTGCTTGTTCTTTAGACAGACAGCTTCATGGGTCTTGAACGAGTATTAAATCAATATTAATATTTTTAAGCATGAGCTCAATGCTCAAGTTTATGCATAAGCATGAACACGCATATGCAAAACAATTTGAAATACTAAATTTTGGTGAAAGCTTATACACCAGCATAAAAGGCTGCAGCTAAGAAATCGTGTGAAAATGCTGATTATGCCTAAGTCAAGTCAAGAAATACAACTATCAGCATGATTTGTGGTCAGCTGTTTAATTAATTTTAGTATTAATAAAGTTACAGAAAATCAATGTGTCAAAAGGACTTGAAAGGATTACCAGCTACTCTGCACAAATTAGCAACACTTCCGTGCCTGGAGCACAGGAAAGCACAAAGATGTTTAATTAAACTATTTACCAGTGAGGAATTTAAATCATTATAAATATTACATTTTCAGTACAGTTTTCCCTCAGATTGAAAGCACTTAGGAGCAAATAATATGCAAGTTCCCCACGGCATTTTTTTTAAAGGAAGGAATGTAAAAAATGTTGCTGTTAAACCCAGTAAATGAAGGTGAAGTCAGGAACAAAAGAATGTAACACAGCATTTAAAATTAGAAGACTGGGGAATAATTCAACTCCAAAGTTACAAAAGATGTTACAAAACCGCATGAAAGAGGAAGGAGAAGATTTATAACACGAAGGTCATGTGGTTACTCAGGGCCCTTGCACACCGTGCTTCAATGAACAGCTATTGTTTCTTGTGAAAAATATCAATACCTATAAAAATAAACCTCACTGTTCACTGAATCCTTGTTGGTATAAGTCTGTGCTTTCCCCATGTCTGATTTTTCTAACTCTGTTTATTAGATTCTCCAATGTTGCCACTGTCTGTGCATGAAGTGGGGCAAGATGCTCCACTTATCTGTACCTCAGCTTTCCTGTTTCCAAAACAGTTATTAAATACTTATCAGCCTTCCAGGGATGCATTGAGAAGCTACCTTATCCATGTTCGTACAGCATTCTCCGACAAAACAAAAGAATCATCCATTTTAGTTTTATTATAAACATATTATTATAAATTCCTATGGTCAGAGCGCACTAATTATCTCTCTATGGGACTTATCTAAAGCCAAAACGAATGTGATTGAAAGCTTTCTATTGAGTTTACCGGGCTTGAGTCAAGATCTGTGTGAGTACCAGTCATCTCACATGGAGTCATTCTGGTTTTGTTTTGCTGGATTGATTCAATACTCTTCTAATCTTCTGTTGACTTGTTCTGCAGAGCAAAGAAATGCTCTCTGATGCAGGCAATACCCACTGGTGCAAACATTACCTGCTGCTGAACTTGGCCAACACTCCACTGAGAGACTTGAAACAAATCTTTCAAGGCATCTGGAACTAAACAACATTTCCCTTCACAGTTCTGGGAACAGAGATGTTATTGACTGCAGTTCAAACTAAAAAGTATTGCTTAACACTAGGAGTGAAGTCCTGTGCTGCTTTTTAGCACTTGACACATAACGATCTCTGGAAAGAGAGACCAGCATAAGTGTATTTGGTGCCTGCCAAGTTCATACATAGGGTTATCCATTCAGGTTGGCTTAATACCAATGACCGACTGTTGCCCTGAAAATACAGGGCAGCGAGAAGACAAGCACACGAATCAAGATGCAGCTCGTAGGACAGTGGGCTGTCCTCAGCGTGTAGAGGACAGAGTGGACTCCAAAGCACGGGATGCTTCAGAGCAGCGTATATCGATTTATTAGTGCCAAGTGAAATCAGGAGGGTCCAGTTCTGCCCGAGGTCCTTATCCCCAGTCATAATTGTTGAGCTGAACATCTGCTACATAATGTATAAATGGCAACACATAACTATGACCCAACGCAATTAATATTTTCATAACATTCATTTCAAAATTATGTCATGCTAGGCAAGATACTCACTAATGACATCCTTTAGAACAGCAAGATCTAAAGAGAGCTCTTCCCCAAAACCTGGAAACTATTCCACCACAGACCTACCTTCACTGTCTGCTGACCCAGACCTGGGTTTTCTGCTAGCAATTCAATTCAACAACTCCCGAAAATCATGTGAACAGCAGTAACATTTGTTTACTGACCCCTGTGAACATCCAAGACCCTGCACAGTACTTCGAAAGTTCAAGTGCCACACCAAAAATATTAATGTTTCTTTCTTGAATGTTAATTTAGTTCACCGAAAAGGAAAAGGGGGAAAAGAGGGTCAGTAGATTAGATCGCAGAAATAGCACTGTCTTTCAAAGACTGATGGTATTATCAACTGACCGCCTAAAAGCTTCTATTCGGGCCTTTTCAAACACATGCAGTGGTTCCGGAGAGAGGCCAGCAACCTGCCCTTTGAGATTGCCACTTCACCATTGTGAAACTTGCTGCATTATTAGTATTATTATGGGATCAACTACACCACGCTGAACCTGACAGGTAAACTCCAGCAACAAATCTAAAGGCATCAATTTTAGTGATACCAAACAATTTGAACAACATTTGTTCTAACCATAGCAGAAAATTTCTGCAGTTGAGTTGGCTTTCACAGATAGGGAAGGGGAAGAAAGGAAGAGCAGGAGAAGGATGCTGCTGGGTTTTTTCCCTTGAAATTGAGATTTCTTAGAAGCTACATCTTTCTACGCTTTAGGCACAACTTTTCCAATAACATGCTGCAGAAGGGCTTGTTCTGAAAGGTGTATTAGATTCAAAATTGAATGCTTTTCCAGAAACCACATAGGATAGAAGTGAAGGGGCTTATGGGATAACCTACCAAAATCATTAGGCTTTCTTAATTCCTCTTCTCTACCCATATTGTAATTCAAATTAGCATATAAACTACAGACTTTAAATTCTAAGACTTCATCTGAACAATATATTTCTATACAACTTCAATTTTTCCACAGAATTAAAATACTGAATTATGTATTTTGAAAATACTTCTTGTTTCTGTGGTAGATAAGGGCTTACTTTTTGCAAGTAACATAGAATTATTTTAGTGACTCATTGCTTACAGAAGCCAAAGATAAAAGAAGTTCCATGAACATTATCACAAAAAAAAAAATGAGGACTGAAAAAGAGTTAAAAGCACAGTCCAGGATTCAAACATCATGCAGAGCTGCACAACTCCATGGTAAAATCTGGAGGTGAATTCCTTTCACAGAGAAAAAACACCTACCAGTAAAGCTTAGTGCATAAAGAGGAGGATGTTTGCATAGAGGTAACACCACATTTTGGCAGAACACACTGCTGACACATGTTGGGTGGCCAGATAACTTTCCATAATATTTCTTGAAAATATGTCCCTAGGGCAAAATGGGCTGAGTCATTCTCAAGTCCAAAGAAAGTTTCTTCATTTCACAAGAGCACCATGAGTAATACATGCAAATATAGGAATAAAAATATCTTGGCATTGCCATTTGTAAAGGTCTTTTTTAAGCTTTAGTGCAAAATTAGTGAATATTTGTAGGCAATAAAAAAAAATAAAACCCAAAAATAGAGCATTAGAGCCCAATAGCGACTACACAGAATGAGACAACTTATTATTTGAATTAACGCAGTATTTTGGGAAGTTTTTTTTCCATGTCTCATGCAGCCCCAAGGAAAACATTGCAAAATTAGGGTATATTTTTTTAAATGGTTATCATAAGTGTTAAAAGGCCAGGAATCTTTATCATGATCATTGTGATTGTCTTCATAGAAAATGTCAGTCCTATGCCAAAAAAGATGAGACCATGTATACTGATTCCTCTTCACACCAGCATGATATATCTACTTATTGCAGATAACTTATAGCCTACTAAGATGAAACACTTGTTTATTTGACTGAATGGCAGTGGGGCACAGAAACTATATATTGTAGTTTCAAACTACAGAAAATCAGACACATATGTGCTTTTTCAAAATCACACCAGAGAACAGACACACCCTATCAAAAATAAAATTATGAGATTATTCATATGTAATTTATAATTCTTCCAAAATAATTAAACTAAATAATACACTGTTGCAGCAAACTCCCAAACTGGTATGTTAGAAGAAAGCAACCTAAGAAAACTATTTTTCAACAAGCAAGGTAAAAGCCTGTGGAAGTCAATAAAATGTTTTATATCAGTAAATTCCAGTAAATGTAAGCATCTGGAGCAGCAAATCTTGCTGCCACTTTCAGAATGGACAAGACTGTGATTTACTTGAGAACAGATAAACAACCTGTCAGTGTCAGAGGCAAAGATTGAAAGAAGCTTCCTATTCAAGGGTAACTTTTCTTAATAAAACTCCTTCACTCAACAACTTAATTAACATTCAGAGCTCAGCTCTAGGAATAGGTGAGCAGAAAAAACAGTAACGTACCTTTCTTGGTGAATGGAGGTTAAAGTCATTTCTAGGCTGAATAATGTTCCACAAAATACCATGGGATGAACTTCAACACACTGGGTCTTTCACTTACATGAGACTGGATAGAGATTATTTATTAAAATAGCCACTACTTAATTTTAACTCATAGTTCCAAATTTAATATAACTGTGGATTTCATCCAGAATATTACTTGCATCCCTTTGTGTCCATGATTGCATTTTCTACGCAATTAGCACAGCCTCCAACACCATAGCTTCTTACCGATAAGCACGAGAAGTTCCTAACTCCACAGTTCTCATGATCAGAAATGGAAAATATTATTCAAAAAGTGTTTTGGGGAAAAAAGTTTCATCAACACCAAAACAGTACAAATTAGTTTAATTTGAGAAAGATCCAGGGTTATAAGAAAACACACTGGAAGGTGCATATTTAAAATTCAGCAGTATCCAAATGAATTTAATTTTGCTCAATTCAAATTGACCTAGCATTTCAATATTCACTTAATTCTTTTTATAAAGATAAAAACCTCAATATCAATTCAAAATATTTCATTCAGCTCATAAAAAAAATACGTTTCTGACTTGCCGCTTCCACATATCACTGCTTTCCACGTTTTACAAGCCGCCAGAGCACAGGGGCCCGCCACCGAGCACATGCCTGCCCTGCAAGACACAGAGTCTGCCCAACAGCAGATGATGACTTTGTACCTTGATGAACTGGACTCAGACTTTTCAAAAGATACCTTCTGCTCTACGGAGTAACTCTGCCTCTAGGTCAACAGTCTACAAAACACATGCAATGCTGTGCATGTGTCTCAAGTGCTTACATTTGAAACTTGTTAAACCTTAGCTTGAACCCGTCAAAGCGTGACCCCACATACACAAAATTCAGTTGCAATCAGAACCTCAACTTATCTCAGGCTTTCAGATTTGTCCCCAAATGCATGGTTCAATCACAAGATAATTTCTCATTTATTTTGTTTGAATAACAAAGAATTATTTTTAAAACTAAGTAATTGTTACAATCTATATTGCTTGTGTAAGCATGAGGGGGAACCAGTTAAGTATTTGCTGCCTGATTTTTTTAATTATTGTTATTTATTTTTAAGATTCATGAGAGGACAAATCTATATAAACATAGTGCAAGATACAAAAACAGGATTAGTGCTTCTATTGCACAATACTTACTTTAAATACATTTATTATCATGACATACAATTATTTGCAGATACAACAGGCAATAAAACAAGTTTCTCCTCACCTATGTTACATAATTTCTGCGCTTTTTAACTGTGATGTAAAAACCCAAGTCATTTTAGCAAGATAAAAAACATGCAAGAAAGATCTCTCACTCATCCTACTGTTTGATGCTTATATTGGTTCTGGATTTTTTGTGTGCATGTACTTTAAATGAATGTTCAGCCATTACTGTCAAGTAACTTGTCTTACTTTTTCTGTAAATCACAAATACTCTGCTTTCTAAACCATTTGAATGCCTAGTGACAGCGCCTTGCTGGAAAGAAAAGGAACATTAGGAAATCAGTAGTGCATGTAAGAAAATAAAGCATCAGATTATCAAAAACACTTTCCCTGCCTCCGTGAAGGCCACTACCTCACACAGCACACACACTGAGAATAAAATTTAAGGTCTCAAACTTTTCTGACATGACAGATTCTAAAAGATAAGAAAAACTCGAATGTTTACTCAAAAGACGCAGATTACACACGAAAAAAAAAAAATTACTCTCTGGACAAAATAAAAATCAGTTTCCTGACAGCTATTTAGGATCAGCCTCTCTCAAGAAGTAGGCAGGACTTTCCTACAGTTTTTATAAACTACATAATCTCAGCTACAAGGCATGCTGTCATCATGAAAGTCAACATTTCCTATGACCTTCCCTAAGGATAACATGCACATTACAGCATAATTATTCTGGGCTAGAAATCATTCTCGTATTGAAAACCTCCTGTGCCATCTTTCCACTTGAGAAAATAGTTCACCCAACACAATTCTAAACATGGTATTGTGTCAACCTGACTTATTTCCGCTTCAATAAATCTGCCTGATATTTTCCTCCTTTGCCAGACAGGTGTACCATCAAAATAATCCCAAGATCAGCCTTTCTGGAGGGTTGTGATTGAAAGATGTTATCCAGTTAGGTAGAGCTGGACCAAGCATTTCAGCAGCTTCTTACATTTCCCAGAGATTGCCAGGGAAAATTCCTTAAAAACCTCTAGATGGAAATGAGACCCACCTATTTTCTGCTAAGGATTTTTAGGACTCATTTTGCTGACAGGTATTAAAAAAGAATCACTGGATGTATTGTCTAATGCTATTGCACTTGTTCTTTTTTTCTAAATAACATGTGTCATACAACTGGAGACATTAATTCACAGCATTAATAATAATAATAACTTCCAAATCACTTTAACAATGTATTTTGAGGACTTTATGCGTTTTTAGTTTTGCTTGTATATAATTGGCCTCAGCTCTGCCCAGGAAAGCTTCACCTAGATAATTTCTCACATTTCAATCCACTGACCAGTTTCAAACCACAGGTAACAAAACGGTATTTCTTCTCACTACACACGTGATCCGATCTGAGCCTTTGTACCTCACATGCAAGCCCGCAGTGGGACATGAAGGGACCATGTCCTGGTTGACAACAGCACCCAGTACATGCTCCACAGGGCTTCTTGAGCCACCTTCAAGTTAATCCCAAGGAGCCTATACAATGGAAAGGTACCTTATCCCACATTTACCTGTCCTGCTTGTGCCTCAATTTTATGCCAGCAGAGCACCAGCAAGTTTGTGGCATTTGGTGTGGCACTGGGGCTAATTAGAAGCTAAGCAATACACAAAACACAGAGCATAATACTCCTCTTGCTGTGTACCTAAGAGCTCACCTGTACAGGAGAAATCATCCACACGGACATATCCCACGACACAGTCACAACGATAGGATCCAGGCAAGTTAACGCACACAGTATTGGCGTGACAATAATGCATCTTGGCAGCGCACTCATCAATATCTGCAGGGAAGAACCACCAAGGAAAGTTAACTTCAGGCTTAGAGAAATGAATAACATAACACAACATTAGAATAAGAGAAAATAATTTTCATTTACAACTCCAGAGGCAATCTGGTTTAACTCTAGCATTACAGAACAAGGCAAATTTAGCAGAAAAGCATTCCTTAAAATAGAGCTAAAACTCCTGTATCACAGTAATGGGTTCCTTCCATTGCTCTTCATGAAATCCTGGATTATTTTTTTTAACTTTGGAAAAGTAACACATACATTTGGTTTTCGTCCTACAACAACAATGTTAAAAGACAAAAACTGATGCAGATTTTTAAAAATATAAAACAGCGTCAGAAGTATGCAACACTGAAAATCCTAACACTGTCTCATCGGTAAACTAAAGCATGAAGGCACAGTAACTCTGTACAGCATGATCTCAGTTGTAGCACTGGATGGATACGACATGGCAGTGTTTGTCAGGGCAACGAGGCAGATTCAACTGCAGAGTTGATCAGCAAGTGTTCCGGCCCTCCAGATTCACCCGAGTGCTCTGACAGCGCCCTGTCCCTGAAATACACATCCACTGCGGGACCTACTGAACAGCCCTTTGTGCCACTTCCACATCCCACACCAGCAGAAGATTCAGCCAGTCCCCTACACCCATTTTAAGTCCGCTTTACATCATCCCAATGGAAAAAAAAAAAATGAAAAAAGGAGTGGTAGCAACTTGACCCCATATCTCTGTTTGCTTGAGCAATCTCTACTGCTGCTGCAAATCCAAAACTCAAAACTGTTTTCACACTAGTGAATCAAACCTATCATTTACTTGCCTGTTTAAACATCCCAAAGCTCTGTGATACTGTAAACTGTAAAATCTTCCCCCTTCCTTCCCAACAAAACCAGATATTATACTGATGAATTCTCTCTGTTTTTTTTTCTCAGCAGGATAGATTTTCTGCTCAGTAGCGCAGATTTTACATAAAGTAATTCATGGTTTTCAAAAGATTAATTCTAGTGCTACATACGTCCACACAAAGAAAGATGAATCAGATTCATTTTTTCCCCCCCATTACTTCTTCCTTGTTATTGTTTGCTCCTGCTCAAGAAAGGTATTAATTCACAACACAGCTGAAGAACTTCTGCAGTAGGTGGGGTACAGATGAGTTGGTCACCCCACAGCGTGGTCTCCTACCGCATCCCTCCACACAGCTACCTGTAGGGATCAAGCTCCAGTTTCCCTTCTCCCTCACCACACGGTGCTTACAGAAACACAATGGAAGTGCTCCAAGGGGTTAGTACCACAACATCAGCATTTAACCGCAGAAGATGCAGGAGTCTTAATTGCACACACACTGAGTTCTTGGTCGCCTAAAATTTGGGTATCCTGTTTAACCTCTCTAAACAAGAGCTGCAGTTGAGATACACCCACACTTTCCAGTTTCTAAAAATGAAACACATGCCAGCTACACTCACACTTTCTATACTACAGACATTTTCCCAATAGGGATGACTAGCTAAATCACTTTGTGTTGGTCACCAAACAGCTGTCAGTTGGCAGTGATTTGTGATTGCTGCCAACTTGGGCTGAATTAGAAATGATGGCCTGGAGGCAAAAGACTTTGTATACCACTGCAAACACCTTGAACTGTCTAGTTCCTGCATTTCTGTTGCTTTGGTTGCAGTGCCACTTAATGAAATGAATTTTAAAGAATCAAGAGCATCAATATATGGAAGATAAAAGCCAAGAAAAATCCTCCCACATGTCTTGTTATCACATCACTGAGTGCTAGAGCCACTTGGGAAACACTCAGGTGTTGACGTGCATTCACACTGTTCTGCTTGCAGCCTCTTTTTAATAGGCTTTTGGAGCATAGCTTTGAGGAGTTTTGTTCTTGCATGTCTAATCATTTGCTAGCATAAAAGGGAAAAGAACGAAAAGATGTCTCAAAAGAAAGCAAGAATGTCAAAATAGCAACCAGTTCACCTGAAAATTAAGTTTATGCACTACCCTCTATCTCCAGCTTCCTCACTGAATTCACTGGACAACACTGCTCCTCTTTCTTCCCTCAAAGGGAAGTGAGAGGAGAGGATTAAAACTCTAAATGGTGAAGGAATTTGAACTTTGATTCATCGCAAGCAAGGCTCACATTACTGTAACTCAAAATATGAGAATATCCAGAGATAAAAAGAAAACACACAATCTATATGAAAATATTGCTGTGGGAGGAGACTCCTCTCAAAAGGAGACTAAGGACCTCAAGTGATGACTTGATTGCAAAGAGGGGAATTGAGAGCAAGTGACACTGGGTTGCTGCAGAAGTCCTTGAGTTCAGGAAGACTGGGCCTAATAAAGAAAGCAGAAGGAACAAAAGATCGCTCTCTTCAAACTTTGCTCATTTATTTAATTCTCTTCTCAATCTTTCTTGGTGCCTTTTCCATAAACCCTTTCAGCATTTCACATTTTCTTTTACCTTTGCAGTATTAGCTTTCTATTAATACAGGCATTTCCTTTTCAGAGAATAATACTGAGAGGTCAAAACTGGCAATAGTATTTTCTTATTAAAGCCTGTAGGGCAATGCTAAAGCTGTTGTTCTGGACCACAATTTTACAAATCCTTGTGAAAGGTTAGGCATTCATCACAAAAAGTGTTGGGTTTTTACTTAATATTGTTAGAGTAAAATCCATAAAGCACACAGTAGTATATATCAGCTTAGTTGTAATGGAACTCAAATTGTGATTCATGCGTATAGATCGCTTGTCGCATTTGAAATATTAGAGCTCATCTTCTAGTGGTCTTTTGAGGTGATAAAAATACATGATTTATGTTTCTCTCTAGACTGGTGAAGTAGTTTGTTTTGCTTTTAAAAAGGTATACTTATGGTCTTTAAAATGAAACTTGACACAGCATAATGATCATTCACATATCACCAGCTTCCATCTACATAAGCTAGCTCTTTGCAACAACAAAGACATTTTGGGCTTCAGCTGAGCAACCTGATCTAGTCGGGGATGTCCCTGCTCCTTGCAGGGGGGTTGGACTAGATGACCTTTGAAGGTCCCTTCCAACCCTAACCATTCTATGATTCAGTAAGGGCCATTACGTTACAGAGTGGGTTGGTTTGGTAAGCAAGTGTTATTAACCTGGGTTTAAGGGTTTCCTTAAAAGCGAAATGGGGTTCATTGCCTGTGCAGAGCTCTCTCTACCACAGTACTCACCCACCCTATAGCTAATCAGTTATCACCATTACTCCTTACAGTTCTAAAGACACTTGGTGAATTTATAAGGAAATATAAACGTACTATCTATTTATGCCTGTGCACTCAGCAATGCTGAGTACACTGAGACAGAACACAAGAGAAGTGACTCAGTGACTCAGGGGATCTACCTGCTTTGCACCTGACATGCTTTTCGCGACACAGCAGGCACTCATCATCTCATTCCAAGCACCCAAGCAAAACAAGATGAGGTGGGAAGGCAACACAAATGGTGTTTAGCCCACGGCCAGTGGAAGAGGTTTTCTCATCCGCAAATGTACTTTACTAACTTTACAAACCACTTAACTCTTTTCATGCCCAACTTCAAATCCTATTGCTAAACAATTAAAATATTTAAATATCACAATGAGACAAAAAATCACAACTTGAGCATCTTTTTACTGTTTGTCCCCTCCAAACAAACAAACAAAACAAAAAAAAAACACATCAAACCAAATTAATCTCTGCAGTAAAGAGAGCGTAGTTCCTTTTAATAGCAATAGGGAGTTTTGTCCATTCACCCAAAAGGTGAAACAGACCTACCATTTTTAAACTGTTAGTCTTGTAACAACCATGAGTGAATCATCTTAAAGCAAAGCACCCTCTGCCTCTGGAATTGCATCCCACCGCTCGCATGCATTTAGTAATAATGTATTTGAACATTAGCAGTTTCATCACCTGTTGTCTGGGGCTTCATAGTTTAACTACTGGAAGATACAGCACGCAAATCAAACCAAAATGAAAAAAAACCAAAGTGTTCCAGGGCACCAACAGATGATGTATTTGGAAATCTGCAAAGTGTTAGAATCAATTACTGCATTTGCAGCTACCTCCCAATTACTCGTTTTCTGGTAGGGGAGCATATTTTCCCAAATTGAATTCTAATTTTCAAGCACTCTGTAAGGAAGCAAAGACAGAAGAACAAACACAGGAAAAAAAAGGACAGCTTTGCAGAAAGCTCTGATCTTTAATTCATCACTCCCAACTAGAAAACATTATTAAGTGGAGGGGGTAAATTTCCCTCCCTCCTTTTTACTCAAGTTAAATTTATGCCTTGAACTGTATTAAATCCTGGTCTAAATAATCAAGACTTTTAAAAATGTAAAACCAACCTGTGTTGTTATTTAAATAATATCAAACCTTAAAATATGTTCACAAGCTGACAGAATCATATAAATAAAGTTTCCAAAACAGTGGAGGACAACAGTAGTGGAGCATGAGAGGTCCTAAAATTTCAGTCACCCTATGCTTACATGAAAACCAGAATGCGCTGTTTTCACTCCACTGACTTAGCAGCTCCTTGTTCACTATATTTACTTTTTGTTCTGCAAATTCACCCTCATTCTGTCCTCTCTTGCTGTTATCTCTTTTCCACTGCCAGACTCACTTGACTTCAGCTCTGCTTACCTTTTTTTTTTCCTCCCTCTCATTGTCTGTTCTTTTTCAAATCTGTCTAACATATCCCATACCTGGTTTTTTTAACTGTAGCACAGGGCTGGCTTCTCAAATTGTGCAATACAACCCTCAGGGAGCCATAAAGCAGCAGTCAGCAGTTCCCTGGGAGCTGGCAGCAGCTCAGCTTGCCTGAGTAAGAAAAGACTAATTATTGGCTGCAAATGTTTAGGCTAGCCTTAAAACCGTTTACCAACTTGGACTCCTTGAAAGCAATTCATCTCCTCCAAGGCAGGGCCGCAGTGCAAACACAGGCAACCCTTGGCATCCCTCTGACCTGGAGGGACAGAGCTGCTGCCCACTCAGAGGCAAGGAAACAACTCGGAACAGAAGCAGCTATGCCAAAGGAAAACTTCCCATTCAACAAGGCTGAGATACATTACCCTAATGTCGTTAAGTAACTAACTAGCTAAAAATACCCTCATAAATTAGGGCTGGTGTAGCATCACCTGGGAATCCACAAGCAGTAAAACACCTATCAATATAACAACATCAGGAAGAACTATCACTTTGACTTTTAGAGCATCATTAAAATGGTGCAGCCTCCTCCTCTGGGTACAGTGTAAAAGTGCTTTACATCGATATACCTACTTTACGATCAGGACAGGAGTACCGATATTCCAAATCTGCTTTCTATCAATGTAACTGTCTCTCTAGGGATGACAACTGTGTAACTGTCAGGTTCAACAAACAAACAAATAAATAAATACTTAAACACACACACACACACGCAAATCATACTTGAATAGTCACACTTCCCAGTCCAGACCATCCCCAAATCAATATAACATTCCTGAGAACTATGAAAGAAAATTTTAAGTGAAGTTATTTTCCTCCTCTTGCTTCAATACTGTTAGGCTTAAATGCTTTTACCAGTCACACTCCATAAAGCAAGTGGTTCATTCTCAAATAAAGATCACATCATCAGCACTCCTCTGCTACCTGTTTCTCAGCTACATTACCGAACAGTCCACCCAGCAGTCATACAGGGAAGTACTTGCCTCCTAAAATCAGCTCTGGTGAAATTCAGCCTTAAACATTCCAATACTGCCTAGGCACAAGACGAGTTCCTCGCCTCCATCCTTAATGCTTACAGTAATATACAAATCATTAGTCTCTTTATGTTATGATTTTTGGCCTTAAAAAATGAGCATAACCTGAATCTCCAATGATCTGACCAGTTCTTTGAAGCCAGGATATTTCAGCTAGTCATCTTGCTCATTATTCCTCAAAATACCAAAATCCTATCATGAAAGACAGCACCAGACTCTTGAAAGCTTCCTGTCCAGACTATCTAGTGTCCCTCTCAGTGAGATTATTTTCTTTTTGTTATTCTAAATCTGCTCCTCTCTAAGGAAAACTGAAAATTTGCAGTTCCACTCTCCCTTGTGCTTTCCATCATTGCGCTGGCAACTTACGACGCATTATTAAATGTCTGTGTGGTTGGTTTGGGGAACGGTCCCCAAGAGCCTCGAGATCTCTTAGGATAAAAGTAGTTTATTTAAATTAAACTTTTCATAAAAAATCATTTAAATCAGTTAGAAAGCTGCCACTGATGTGTTAACATTAAAGAAAATACAAGCAAACTGATGTTGTTTTTAACAGAAATGAGCTGTTTTCTTAACCCTAAGCGAATGACTGCATCCATTTGATAAATACATTAACAGAAAATGTTCACACACTTATAAATATTACTTTTAAAAAAAACACTTGCAGCTACAGCTCTTAGGGATGGTCGATAACTTATTCATAAAGTATCTCTGACAGTTGCAAACAAGTTACTTTAAAAAACATGCAGCCAGAATTCACATATGATAATGCAGCTTAGAGAACACAGACTAAAAATAATCACAAGAAGAGAATGAAACATTTGGGGAAACAGGTTTTGGCTAACGGCAGCAGCTCAATCATTTGCTCAAACATGCCAAAGCAACCAGCAAAAACAAGTCAAGATCCTTCTTGTATAATAGCAGACACTATGATGTTTAGAACTTAACTGAAATCCAGATTGCTTTATCCAGGATTATTCAAGCCTTTTAATTTTTTCTTTCTAATTATTCTTTGAAGATATACTGGTATTTGTATTCAGAATGCACGGCAGCAGAAGGGGATACTAAGCGGTGTGCCTGAGTGAGTGTAAAGATTTTTCTTTAGAAGTGCTGCTTCATTTGCTCCTCTGCTAAGTGGCTTATGAGAGGCTACGCAACGAGCCAGCTACTTTTCTGTCTCAGAGTCTGTCTGGCCAGCAGGATCCAGAACTTAACCCAAGTGCCATTGTCCCTGCTCTCTAGCTCTGGCCTCTTAGACTCAATCAAAGTAGATCAATATATTTTAGGATAGTCTGCTATAGGGGATCTGTGGATTCTGAGGAACATTAATTACATCGTCTCATAGACATTATGGCAGAGAGGTTCTTCATCATCCCCAGGTATTTTAACATACTCAGGAATACCAGCAGCTACTTCACAAAAGAACACTGTATTTCACAGAAATGACCTGGTGTCTATCAGAAAAAGGCAAAGAACACTTTTTATGTATGTCCTCTAAAGCTGTATTACATCCTCTGATGAGTAAAGTAACATATGACTGCTTCTGATTATATGAGACCACTTCAACTAAAATTCAGTTAATCCCAAGTAAGCTAGTGCTGGCCCTACAGGAGTTGTTTTCTCTCAGAACTTTGCAGGAGCAAGCCTACAACAGGAAAAGTTGTCTACTCTTTGGTTGAGAGCACCCAGGAGATTTCACGGGTTACAGATCTATCACTGTATCCCTCAGGAACAGGGCTACGTAGTGAACCAGTAGGGATCTGTGCTATCTCTATCTACAGTCAAAGTAACATTCTTGACAATATTGCCAAGAACATTGCAATAGGTAAGAGTTAAATTCAGAGAAAGATAAAAGATAGGATAAGATAAAATATTTCAGTTGGAAGGTACTACAATGATCACCTAGTCCAACTGCCTGGCCAATTCAGTGCTGACCAAAAGTTAAAGTATATTATTAGGGGCATCATCCAAATGCCTTTTAAACACTGACAGGCTTGGGGCACCAATCACCTCTCTAGGAAGCTTGTTCCAGTGTTTGACCATGCTCTCGGTACAGAAATGCTTCCTAATGTCCAGTCTAAGCCTCCTTTGGCGCAGCTCTGAAACATTCCCATAAGTCCTATCACTGGATACCAGGGAGAAGAACTCAGCCCCTCCCTCTCCACTTCACCTCCTCAGGGAGCTGTAGAGATCAATGAGATTGCCCCTCAGTCTTGTCTTCTCCAGACTAGACAAACCCAAAGTCCTTAGCCACGCCTTATAGGACATTCCTTCCAGCCATTTCCCCAGCTTTGTTGCCCTCCTCTGGACGCATTCAAGGACTGTAACATGCTGCTTAAATTGTAGGGCTCAGAACTGCACACAGCACTCAAGGTGAGATTGCAAAAATATTGAATACAGTGGGATAATCATCTCCTTTGACCGGCTGGTTACACTGTGTTTGATGCACCCCAGGATGCAGGTTGCCCTCTTGGCTGCTAGGGCACGCTGCTGACTCAATATTGTGCCTGCTGTCAGCCAGCACCCCCAGATCCCTTTCTGCAGGGCTGGTCTCCAGCTACTCCTCTCCCAGTTTATACTTGTGTCCAGTGTTACTCCATCGTAGGTGCAGAATCTGGCATTTCAACTTGTTACATTTCATCCCATTAATCATTGCTTAATACTCGGATCTATCTAGATCCCTCTGCAAGGCCTCTTGTCCCTCAAGAGAGTCAACAGCACCTCCCAGTTTGGTATTATCAGCAAACTTGCTAATGACTCATTAAACTCCTGCATCCAGATCATTGATAAATATATTGAACAGAACCAGCCCTAGAATTGAACCCTGAGGAACAAGACCTTTGGTAGATGGTCGAAAGTGGTCCTGTCGTAACATCTGCTAGCTCCTTCAGCACTCTGGGAGGAATCACATTAGGCCCACGGACTTGTGAACATTCAGTTGATACAGCTGGTCTCTTACGATTTCAGTGTCCACAAATGGAAAGACACTGTTCCCACAGCTGTCCTCCAACTCAGAGGATCAGGCAGCCCAAGGTCTATCAATATTATTAAAGACTGAGACAAAAAAACGCATTGTATGCCCCCACTTTTTCTTCATCCCAGTTAGTCAGACGACTATCTTCAACAAGTATCAGTCCAATGTTTTCTTTACACATCCTCTTGCTATTAACATACTTAAAATGCTCTCCTTGTTATCTGAAACAACACTGGCCTGTTTCAACTGTGATTGAGCTTTGGCCTTTCTTGTCTTCTCCCTACACATACAAACCATAGCTCTGTAATCTTCCTGCAAAGCCTGATCTCACTTCCAGAGATCATACAATTTCTTTTTCCTCTTGAGCTCCACGAGGAGTTCCCTCTTCAGCCAAGCTGGTCTTCTGCCCCTTTTGTTGGACTTATGACACAGTGGAATTGCCTGCTCCTGTCCTTTTACAAAGTGGCTCTTAAGGACTGATAAGCCCATGTGGTTGTAAGTCCCATGACAGCATTAGCTTGTAGTTTCATACTGGTTTTGTCTTAAAAACAGCTCAAAAACTGTTTGTTCTTTCTAATTATTTTTTAGAGGTGGTATGTTCAGTACTTCACATTATAAATGCTTTCATCCATCACCAATACTTATTCAAAGTTAGGAAATATTCATATTTATACATGCTACCTTTCTCAGAATAGAAGTTTTCTTAAAGCTTCACTCCAAACACTAATTCTAGAAGAAATAAAAATTCCTCAGATGCGATAAGTAAAATGTTGGGGTACCCAAGGTTCATCCTTGTAAATGTAATAAATGCCTGCATGGGATTAGCGACATGTATCCCTATAAAGAAAATATGGCTTAACTTCACCACAGTAGTCCTGATTGGCAGTTCATCAGAAATGAAACATTACAGAAAACAGGAAAAGCCACTGGCTCTTTCCATCCCGCAGCAGGCAACAGACTGTGAAAAAATTATGAGATTCCTCGCTAGGCATCCTATATATCTTTCCCTAAAGCAGGAGATGTTTTGGGAATCTCCTAGCTGTTGAGGAGAAGATGGTGGGAAAAAAATGAGGCTCATCACAAGGCATATGCGGGGACCAAAGATTATTTGATAAGCCAAACCATAAATTGTGAGTTATACTGTCACAGTCTGTCAGCATAGCACATCTCCAAGCAACTGTAAGCTTTAAAGTTTGGAATCAGCAATTTGACTCTGTTCTCCATTACTCCCTTGATAAAACTCTGAGTGTGATCACAAGGGTCTGACCTGCTGCACTCTCCTCCACTGAGTCCATACAGATCAACAAAAATGTGAGTATGTGTGAAGTCTGTTCTCTTGCATAAATGGCGCTCGTCAGTGCAATACAATTTGCCTCTCCGGGATGCAGAGGGAGTTAACCACTTTCCTCTGGCTAGAACCAACGCAGAAACCCAAACAAATTACTACAAGGACAGGAGAAGGAAGAGTTATATATAATAAATCTAACTAGACTACTCTCCCTTAGTATTTAGTAACCACTCTTTCACCCATTTCTCTTCTTCAAAGGCTCTTAACGCATGAGGTATCATTCTGAACATAACTACTTTGTGCTTGGCAGTAAGAGTTACCATTACATAATTCTACGTCAAATAAAAGGTTATGCTACTACTGTTCCCAAATATATTACAGTCCATTAGAAAACAAAGCAATATAATCCCCTCGTTCTTACAAAAACAGCTCTGTTCCCTGGAAAGATTGCCTCTAGTTTACTGATTACATAAATGTACTCCCAAAGCCCTGCTTGCTTTGGCTTTGATTTCACTTATGAAAGAAACTCCTTTTGGATCTCAGTAAGCACTGACGAAATAAATACTGCTGTTGGAAAATGAATGCCAGGTTTCTGTAATAGATTCACCTCCTTATTTATCATTATTTTTTAATCTTTCCAAACTTTCCTAGAGATACAAGAGGACGCTTATATGGGGGATGGAAAAGTGGAAGAGGTGAGGGGGACGTTGTTTTTCCCTAATCTTCCATTCACCTACATTAGCCAAGCAATGTGATACACTGAAATAACTCTCTCTCTTTTCCTTTAGCTAATACCTTGCCTTTTCAATCCCTTCTATCTGATTTTACTAATGGCTAAGGGTGAACAGTGGATTACTGTATCAAAATGAACACTTCCTTCTTCATGCTGCTATACCGAGAGCAATTACATTAAATACTCAGCTCCATCAGCACTTGTCTTACAGCGTTGTCCACACTTTTTGCTTCACTGTTCTATTTTTATCCCTAATACTCTTACCCAGTTTGTCTCCTCCTATCTATGTCCTGCGATATTGACTGGCTTACTCTTTCAAATCCACACAGATGCTATCTGCAAATGATAAATTGTGGAAGGCTACCCATATAATTGATCTAGAATCCCCGTGCCCACGGCAACCTTTTACTGTGGCATTTTGAAGGGCACTGTATCTCTCTGAAAAACTAAATGCTGATGGGTTTTTTTGGGGAGGTGAGGGGTAGTGTCTTTACCATATCTAAAAAAAAAAAACCACCCTACAGTTCCTAGAAAACTACTGGTCTTGCATTTTATCATGACCTTTAATATATACTGTTATAATAAATGAGACACATAATATGTTAGAAGCAGAAAATCATACAAAATTAATACACCACCATTTTCACACTAAAGTAGTTTGTTCTCTCAATGACCATTTGTGCAGCACAAAGCAGCACACAGGTAACGGCAAAATACTGTCCCTCGTTGGTAAACACTCACTGTGCCCTGTCTTCCCTATTTATGGCCTTTACAGCACTATTTGCATTTTCCTAAACGTTCTCTCTTAACCTCTTTTCAACCATTCATTATTCATTTGTTTCCATCACATCTTGTTCCTCATTCCAGCTCTGCTGAAAAATCCATGTGGAAACACTGAACTTGAAGTGGCAGGCCCATCACCATTTCTAAGCTGGCAGCTGTACCTCTTCAATGTCACACAAATCAAACCAGGTGGTTTCACACAATAGAGGATTTACCAATTTTATTTTCATGGGTCCAGACTATTCCCTGTTAATCATGTTCCACAGAGGGTTAGAGTCAAATATCTTTTTCAGATAAGAAAATTATAGATCATTGCAAAATAGTTCCTTTCTTAGTATTCCTCTAAGCCATGCTAAACACCTTCCTTCGTTCTACGTCCTTGCTACACAATTTAGTTTTATTGTTTGTGTCTTTTAAAATTTAATTTAATCTATACTGCAAAAATAAATAAATAAGCTAACATCAGCAGAAAAAAAATCCCTTAATTTTAGATATTATAAATATTTTCCCTATAAACATAACCTTAACTGACATAATCGAAAAGTGCAAAATGCATTTCACATCCAAGCAAATATGGTAATCAGGTGTGATTTATAGCATAAGTTATGAAAGAGGCATTTCTGCTTTGGAGATTGCAACAATACTCATTCCTTAAGCATAACCTGAGGTGAGCTAAACAGAGAAACAGTAAAAGGGGGAGGAGGGGAATCCAGTCGATGATCACAAAAAATATTCTTTACCTGCAACCCTAACTCCTGTCCCAACAGTTAGCATGAAACTTTATTTTAATTGCTTTGCTTTTGGCTATGAAATTGAACTGGTGATTTAACGCTTTCCCCTTTGATAACATAGTCAAAGTTTAGCTGCCATTAAAAAAAAAAAAAAAAAAAAAAAAAAAAAAAAAAAAAAAAAAAAAAAAAGGAAATTGAGACCCTCAAGTCCTTACTATTTCATTTCTGATAGCAGCATCCAAATTGCTATATCTGCTGTCATTCTAGTGACTCAATGATGTCTTTACTCATGTTTCCTTTATCAGCATCAGCTACTGAGGAATTCATTCACACAGATTCCCTCAAATTCCATCAAGTTCAGTGGTCAGAGCACAAATAAAGAAGAGACCAGGGAGATGCTGACCCAACCCTCCCTGGCCATGAAAGCTCACTGTGAACACGTCTGTTGTTTGGTTGGTATTTTAATGGCAGATGTTGAATGGGCGTGCGCCCTCCTGAAGAATCTAACTGCAAAGAAGCTTTCTGAGATTCTTCCAGAAGCAGGATTTTAATTTGTAGTACCCAGCACCCTGACCCTTGGAAGCGGAGGTCAGGAACAGAGGCAGCATTATGTTATTATTAATGATACTAAATTACTATTTTATTACTAGCACCATTATGTGCATTTCAGGCACGTTATCAGTAGTAAATCCCAATTCTACCATGAGCAAGAGAGGCTTTTACTGACTATAAGCAGTTCTCTCAAAAATCAGTAAATTCTCTGTGAAACACAGCACCATACAGCAGGGCAGAAGCATACACATCAGGTTGAAGTAATCCTTTAGAAAGTTAAGAGAAAAACAGTATGAGTTCAATGGGCTTTGAACCAACCTACTAAACAGAGTGTGTGTATACACATATCTGCGCATTGCAGAGGGAGGTGAATCAACAAAGATCTCACACTGAACGAGGAAAAAGAACAGGAGAGTTGAACCAGCATTACTGGTTTCAAGCACTGTGCGCTGTCTCAATTTTTTAAGCTAGATTAAGTTTTATTTAAAAGTAAAATAGTAACTCTTGATGTAAGCTTCATGTTTTTTGTCCCTGGAGAGAACCATTATGAAAACAATGTGAGCCTCCACTAGCACCACAAGGATGGAGACTTCTGTAGGTACCTAAAATGCATTTTCACCATCTCTATTAAGAAGCAAAATTCTAGCCTGATTTCACTGGTCATTCTACAGTAGTTGTAAATAAACTATGAAAGAAAAAAAAAAAATAAAGACAGCAGAATTAGACAAGCTGCGGACAGAAAGTCAATATCAAAAATCAGTGCAAAAGAATCTTTGTCTCCAATGGTTTCCATTACTCTCTCTTCCCTCCACACACATTTCAAGCTATTGTTCTTTTTTTATTAACAGTAATGTAATCTAGTCACATGGTGACTAGAATGGCATGAAGTCACCCACATAGTACGGCTGAACAGGACATTATCTGCCTTACGAAAATATACTACCATTGCTACAGACTTCTAGAAACACAAAAGATGATGATCAAAGTAAAGGTACCCCACGTAGAATTCATGAGATTATAAAGACTCTAATTTGAAGTGTCTCCAAGATTTGTTTTCTTAACAAGTGTCTCATTTTTGTTATTGAGGAAAAATCAGAGAATACAAAGCCCAAGTCAATGAAAATCAACTTGTCTATATCAGCTTATAACAGAGAATATAAATTTGTAGCTGCCAAGAAGAGAGAAAAGAGCCAGCAGGAACTGGTGGGACTTGACTGCTGCAAATTACTACATGATCCTTGAGTCCTAGACAAAAGGTGTTTAAAAAAAACAAACCAAAAAAAACCACCAAACCAAAAAAACCTCATACTTCTTACCTTAGCAAGTTCCTGGATTAAGGTACACTGTGCTACTCATCTGTGTTCTGTTCATGTGTCCCTATCCTGGGCATCCTTTGCTTTTCTGAACTGCTATCTTGTCTAGATGCAATTGCTAGCATAACGGACATCAAAAAATATCTCTTACCAGCTGATCTACAGGAGAACCTACACCTGCGAGGAGCTTTCAGTAGAAGGATAAACAGACCAACAGCTGGTTAATCCACCAGCATCGAGCAAAAACCGAGCAGAAAGGCAGGCACGGGAGTAGAAGACATACCCTCTAACACACACGCATCCATGCACAGCAGCACAGAACAGCTTCCATGAAGGCAAAGACCATGAAAATCTCCTCTTTACTCACAAGAGGAATAACAGTCCTTTTAGGACTGGTGTAAAGAGGAGGGAAGGGAGAATAAGGTGTCAGTACAGACAGTGGCTTATGTGCCCTTTGATGGAAAGCAGAAGGAACATCTCAAAATAGGTTAAATAGGTTCAGAGTAACAATGTCAACAAAAGGAGAAATTTCATTAATGTTTGGGAAAAGACAAAAAAAAAAAACAGAGACAAAACTGAGCTAGAGAGGGAACTTAAGAGTCTAGATGTTCGGATAACCAGTCCAAGGAGGACACACACAAAAACAGTTAGTGAACAAAGGGTACAGACTAAAGCTCCTCGGGTGATGGGCTGTAAAACAAGACTGAGATGGCTGTATAACCGAAAGGAGATGAACACAAAACATTCTCTTTCCACAATAGACAAAGCCCTTGCATAGTGATCCAAGGGTTTTTCCTCCTCAAAACCATAACCAGAATGGTTCCTTCTGCTGATAAAGTGTAGAAGGAGAACAGTTTCAGAAGTTATGTTGTGATCACTTAGACTACATGAGTTTCTGCAGAAAAAAAACACTCTCCTGTTTTACTGTGTTGGGTTTGTGTGGCAAAGCTGTGGTAGCACAGGGGCTGAAGGGGTAGCTTTTGTCAGAAGATGCCAGAAGCTACCTGCATGTCCAACAGAGCCAGTGCCACATGGCTCCAAGACAGACCCATCGTTGGCCAAAGCTGAGCCCATTAGCAACAGTGGTAGCACCTCTGTGATAACATATTCAAGAAAGGGTGAAAAACACTGTTGAATAGCAGCTGGGAGAAAGGAGTGAGAATACACGAGAGAAATAAAGATGCAGATACCAAGGTCACTGAAGAAGGAGGGGGAGGAGGTGCTTCACATGCTGGAGCAGAGATTCCTCTGCAGCCTGCAGAGATCCACAGTGGACCAGAGATCCACCTGCAGCCTATAAGGACCCCACATCGGAGCATGTGGATTTGCCCTGAAGGAAGCTGTGGCCCCAGGGAGAGCCTGTGCTGGAGCAGGCTCCTGTCAGGAACTGCAGCCCCATGGAGAGAAGTCCACACAGGATCAGGCCTTCTGGCAGGACCTGTGGCCTGTGGGGGACCCACAGTGGAGCAGTTTGTTCCTGAAGGAAGGCACCCTGGGCCCATGCTGGAGCAGTTTGCGAAGAACTGCAGCCTGTGGGAAGGACCCACATGGGAGAAGTTCATGAAGGACTGTCTCCTGTGGGTGGGACCCCATGATGGAGCAGGGGAAGAGCATGAGGAGGAAGGATTGGCAGAGACAACATGTAATGAACTGACTGTAACCCCCATTCCTCATCCCTCTGTGCCACTCAAAGTGAGGAGGCAGAAGAATAGTGAGTGAAGTTGAGCCCAGGAAGAATGGAGGGGTGAGGGGAAGGTGTTTTTCAGATTTGTTCTTATTTCTCATTATCTTACTCTGATTTGATTGTCAATAAAATTAAATTCCTCAAGTTGAGTCTGTTTTGCCCATGACGATAACTGGTGAGTGATCTCCCTGCCCCTATCTCCGCTCACAGCCTTTTCATTCTATTTTCTTTCCCCTCCTGTCTTGTTGAGGAGGGGGAGTGACAGAGCAGCTTGGCGGGCACCTGGCAGCTAGCCAAGGTCAAACCACTTCATTTAGTTATTTAAACTAAGAATTTTATTTCCTTTAGCCTGTGAGAAAGTAATCTAAGCAATTATATCACCATGTTTGATACCTCTTAAGTACTAAATAATGAAGAATCTGAGACCCATTTAAGACGGAAAGGGAAAACCAAGATTTTTCAAGTTTCCACTCTACTTAAGTCCTGCGATAATGTTAATAACTGTAATTTTAACAGCTGATAGATGCAATTTTAATTAGTTAGGCATTGTTTTTCATTAAGGTGAGTGATGTATTGAAACCCTATTGAACCATAAAACCATCACTTAACACAATTGCCAGCCTTTTTGAGGCAATTCACTTGACACTCTTAAATCAAAGGAAAGGTGTGACTACAGTATCTACACTGCATGTGTATTTCTGGTTATAACAAATGCCAAGGAAAAATTAGTAATGCGCAATAACAAAATTTGTACACAGAGCACATGCTGCTTTCTCATGAAACATTGATATTCAAGATAAAAAAAGACTTTTTAAAGTCATATAGCTTCTTCCAATAAAGAACAGCTTCTCATCCTCCTGTAGCACTTTCACAAACCTAAATATAAATAAGTTAAATAACCTATCAACCCAATAAACTGATGTTGTGGTTTAATTCCAGTCAGGAATCAAGTGCCATATAGGCACTCATTCCCCCTTCTCCAGGAGATGGGGGAGAAAATCAGGAAGAAAAGAAAATTTGTGGGTTGAGATAAAGACAGTTTACTAGGATAGCAAAGGAAAATAATATATATCTATATATAAATAATGATAATAATAAGCGGAATAACAACAGGAATAATTAAAAAAAAAAAAGTGCACAGTTCCTCACTACCCGATGACCCCATGACTGATACAGCCCATCCTCAGCAGCAACCACAGAATGAAAAAAAAAAAACTGAAAATGATTCCAGAACAATTCCAAACAGCAAGAGAAAAGCCAGCCAGCTCACCAGCCAACCCCCACTTAAATACTGAGCGTGATGTTTATGGCACAGAATACTCTCTTTGGCCAGTTTGTTCCGGCTGTACCCCTCCCAGCTTCCCGTACATTAGCAAAACCTGGGAAGCTGGAAAGCGTCCTTGGTCTCTTGAGCAACAACTCATAACATCAGTGTACTGTCAACATTCTTCACGTACCAAATCCCATAGTAAATCCAAACCACAGCAGCTACTGGGAAGAAAATAATTTCTATCCGAGTAGAAACCAGGACAAATGATCAATCCCATGGTCTAACAAAGCTGAATATACATGGAAATTTCTCCTTAACAATCAGTTTCTATTTACCTTGCAGTTTTTTCAGAAATCTTAACAACTTTGTTCCTTAGTTCTACCGTCTCAGTATCTTGGCAGCTCCAAAACACTTCTTTTGTCTAGTCCACAATCCTGAATTCACAAAAATCTGCTCTCAGACTTTTCATGCACATATTTGAAGACAGTTATGTTCATTCTATCCCTTCAACCAACCTATACATATCTAACTTCTGGTCTTGCCTCATAAATCAGTTCCTACAACCTCTTCATCATTTTTACAGTCTACTCTGAATAGTTTTCTATTTATTAATTTTAAATTATCTAACTGCATGTGCCATTTGCCTCAACGTGTCACATGCTCTGAGTTCTGCTTTTAAGTCTGCACAAAGACTTTGAAAGGGTAAAATCATATGCTGCTTTGACTTTGGAAAATTATCCCAGAAACAGATTTTTTTTTTAAAACAGTTATAGAGAAACATGAAGGAAAAAAATTACACAGGTATAGTGAAATTGCTGTGATTAAATTATTTTGAGGTTTACACAGTGGCATAAAGATCTTCTAACCAAGGGAAGATTGATATTAATTTCTTATAAATACAGTTACATAGCATATAATTTGCACTAATCCTAGGCTACACAAATCTTCTTGCTGTTTTCAAACTATGTACTAGATTCTTGTACTCTGATAAATCCCCTATAAATCTGCTATTACTTAAAAGGAAGACACATCATCCCAAGGATGATGGGTAGAGGACGTTCTCTGTGGCTCAAGGACAACACTCAGCTCATGAAGTGCACTAGAATGTCTTCAGCTGATAAAAAAAATCCAGATTGCTGACGTGTACTATTTATAAAATTGAAGTACACACACATATTCATATTTATGTGAATTAAAACAATCCTTAGTTTCCCAAGGCAGATGCAGGAGGAGCTATGTTTCCTCTGCATGCTGTGTTCATCTTAAATAAAGGCATCTTCTCACACTTTAAAACCCTGAAGTCTCTATCTGGGCATCCTAAGCACAGGCATATAATTAAAGGGACATCACACACTGCAATTTGTTGAGGAATCAGTAACAAAAGATAAGCGCTAACACAAAGTAGGTAAAAATTCAAAAGCATCCATCTTCATTCAGTCAGTTTTTAACACTTGGCTAGTAAATACTAAGAGCATATCCAGGCTATTATCATCCATATGCTAAAATCCATATTTGGTTCTATGTCAGTAAATAAATTTGTTGCAGTATCATGTATTAAAACATCTGATTAGCCATGTTATTGATATAATAATAATAAAATATTTGAATAATAATTCAAATATCTACTGACAGACGAACAGCTTGTTTCCGAGGTGACCAAGTGAATCAATTTCCTTTCCACATTTCCCTTAGGTATACCCAACTTATTACTACCTTGAAAAAACAAATTCTTCCTCTACTCACAGCATCTCTCAATTGCTGCGGCTTTTTTTTTTTCTTTTTTTTTTTTTTTTTTTTTTTTTTTTTTTTTTTTTTTTTTTTTTTTTTTTTTTTTTTTTTTTTTTTTTTTTTTTTGAGTTTTCTTGCTGTTTTCTCTGATGGGAAAACTGTTCCTATTTTTGAGTACAAATCTCACCAGTTTATATTTTTGCAGTGTTGCAATTTATCAATCTTACTTTAACCTCCCATTTTACCTAGTGTCCGTACAAATAAATACTGATAGCTGATGTCTTACAATCAGCCTAAAAGTCCCAAACATCTTGAAGGCATAAAGGAATTAGTTTGACAATAGCTACTGATGCAAGCTGATGTACAATATGAACAAACATGTATTATGGCTTAAACCAATAGTGTCTCTGACTGCTAAACTTCTGAATTATCCATAACCATAAACCACGGAAGACACATTTCTAACTCAAAAGCACTTTTGGACAGACATAATTCTATTAATTTCAGCAGAGATAACTGTAAGCAGTTTTTTCTGTGCAGGTAAAAAGAAGAGCATGAGGCAAAGAAACCAAGCCTGCCATGGCAAGGCTACACAGATGGCTGCAGACCAAAGCTACACTGTCCTTCAGAAAGACATAGGCTCTCCAGCCTGGCACCTTCCATCGAGTTGGCACTATCCATCCAACCATAGATGTCATTGGACCTGGACAACTATCCTCTACAGCATATTAGACAGAAAAAGGCAAGTCCTGGTGTCCACAGTCTGGGTTTGGATGTCTTAGTAATATTAAACATAAAAACATCTCATTGCATTGTTAGATAGAAAAATTACACAACTCAAAGACATTTGGTTCTCTGCTACGAGCCTCCGGTTTGCCCCAAACAGCAAAGACTTACAGCAAAAAATGAGGGAACATAAGTCAGTGTGATAACAAACCCACAGGAGTCAACAACCACATTCCCACAATAGAGTTGCCAATTTGACTGCCATTGCTGCCTAGGTTGGTCACTGCAGTGCACAGACACAGGATCATATGCCACTTCAACACATTTCAGCCTTACAAATTTTAACAAAAGGTTTTGTGCAAAACACTTCTGTAATTTACACAGAAGCGGACCTCCTAGATATGGGTTTGATGGGACACCTCAATTATCAGACACACACTGACGTCCAAATTCACTGAGTCCAAATTCAGCAGGCTTCACCAGCAGAAGTTGGCTGTGATGTTCTGTTCAGCCTAAAAGCAGAGGAGGAACACGGCCATATCTGCCCTTCCTCATTCCTTATCCCATCAGCCACATGCTTGTTCTCCCAGCATTAAAGGGCACTGGGATCATGATGGCAGGAGGCTGCAGACCATCAGCTTCCTCTGAAAACAAATCACCAGGGATAGCCAAAGTCAACACGGTGCCTTACACAGTTCAGGAGAAAGTTAGGCTAACTCCTTCCAAATTTGAGAGAAAGAATAGGCTCCCTACACATGATCATACAGTCGCTTCCAAAATCAGTTTGTAAGTTTGTCTGATTTCTGACAACAGCCTAGCCTATCATCACGGCTTGGAAAATCGGCCTGTCATCACCCCTATGCCTCAAACCTGGAGCTCAAAGAGATACTCGGAGATCACAGGTAGTGTCAGTGACAACTTCTAAAAGCACATCAAGAAATCATTTTTTTTTTTTTACACTGTGAAACTATTTCACATGCAACGAACGGCCCTTTGGCAAAGTATATTTGCCTCAGTGTTCAGATGTCATTTTCCCCTTAAGCCTCTGAAAGAAGAAAACTCACTCATTTTATAGAAAAAGAGGAAGATCAAGATTAAAAGATTCAACATTGTCCAGTCCTTCACACTTACTCACTGCCATTATTGCTTTTTTTTTTTTAAGTGGGCAAAAGCAGATGGGGGGATTTTTCTCTGCACAGCTGGCAAGTTCTCAAATTTTTGAGATGATATCCATGTGTATTTAAAATGCAGATTTGTTCTTGGATCTTAATCAGGCTGCAATTTGTTTTAAATAAATGCCACTACTCACATATTACAGCAACACTTACTGCAAGGCAGTACCAATATCTTGCTTTATTTCCCCAACTGTATATTTCCATAGCTTTTTTCAGGCGTTGTAAGGTTCACAGTATATTGTAGCGTGTGTTATTATAGCTGTGGCAAGTAAGTGTGAAATGATCTTATACTAGACCTATTTCTCCTATCAGCTAGTTATGCCAAAAGTAAAAAAAAAAAAAAAAAAAAAAAGGCATACAGACTAAATACAGGCACAATGAATAAGTATAATATTTATTCCCTATCAACCTGATATCCCCAGTTTGTACTGTTAGGAATAGAGTCAGACATTTTCAGACTCCTAAATATTTCAGAGAGCTTTCCAAAGACCACAGACACAGCCTGCAGTTTCTCCCGGAGGAATGGAAGCAGACAAAATCGGTACAAGAACAAGCAGGGGATAAGTGTGGGCTGTCTGTATGCGGAATGCAGAATAGGCAGCTTTTCAGGAACACAGAGTTCACAGAACCTGAATTAATCTCTCACAAATCAAAAAGAGCACAGAAGCCCAGTACCAGAAACTATTTATGGGATTTTTGGGAGGTATTTAGCAGAGATAGATGACTTATTTTTCTTTTCAGTAAACAGGTCACATGTCAAAAACACAGTTTCAACTTACCAGAAATGACTCATGAATTTAAAATAAATTAAGCAAGCAGAGCTCAGTAATACAAATGAACTGGGTTTTGGAGAGCGTGACATTTCTGAAATAACATCTTTCAGTCTCGCAAGGGAACAAGTGCCACATACAGAAGAGGATGTGAAGAGGTTTTAGCAAGGGTCGCTCCCACCAGGAGACCATTCCAAGCACAGCTCGCAGAAGCACAGAGAGAGGCAGCATCAAAAGGTCTTCCTCTTTGGGGTGGTGAGTTTACTCCCTTGGGAATTTTTTGTTTGGTTTACAACACTGCCCAACTATTTGCAATTCTTCATCCCATTTCTATACATTTCTTGACATCTTAATACTTGATAATTACTCTATTAAAAGTTGAAACATATGTTGCTGATACTGTAAGATAACTTTGAGAGTAATAACTTCAGATATATTTTCTGATACCTGTTTCAGAGATACTAATGTCTATACGAATCTAAGGAGTCACAACTAGTTTTAGACAAGTAAACATAAGTTTTATATTCAAAAAATTTGTAACCCCCATTACTAGAAGAACTGTTTGTCCTTCTAATGACACCAAATTATAACCTTTTAAAAGCACATGTTATTCAGGTCATGTTTTAATTGTTATTTCTCTTCCAAGAGCAAACTTTTTTTTTTTTTAGCCCATCCTGGGCAGTACACTGCTTGCTACATCACTATTTTTTACTACTTTTGACACTGATTTCTCTTAAAGACAATTTTTTATGAATTTTGAATTGTCCCTTTCTTCCCTTCCACTCTTAGCCTATCTACATAGGCAACCTTGCCCCTATATTCTTCTCTTTCTAGTCCAGTTTATGGATATGTACATCACTTTAAAATGTAAGACATCGTATAAATCTAATGCCTAAAAACTGCATGTTCAAATTCCCCTGAGTAGGCCAAATCTAGGACACCTGAGCAATTTCTGTGACCAGATATTTCTCTTGAACACTGATTTCCTTATGTATGTGATTTATAAACATGTTTTAAGATCTAGAGTTTGTCTCTAACTCAATCATCAAAACATTATTTAAGCAGAAAGACTATCGCATATTTACGTACAAGAAGCCTTTGCACAGATGCCTATTAAGTTGTCAGATCTCACAATCTCAGTCAGGAAAATCTGGGTCAGAATTTACACAGAAAACTTCCAAAAGACTGGGTAGAATGGATCTTGAGTAAAATAATATGTTGAATCACCAGTATACAATGCCTGCCACATGTGAAAAAGCTGTTTGGTTCTGGGAATGAGCTCTCTTAGGCTATTAATTCAAAACGTTAATAAGAACCAATGGATTTCTTTCCTTTTTTCAAATTCCATTTTTAGTACGGTTTGGCATGTTTTACAAATAGGAAACAAAAAGAACGATGCAGCATAGCCATAGAGTTTACTAGACATGGCCTTACACAGAAGTGAGATAATTGGAGCAACAAGTGAAATAATTTGATTGCGGATAGAATAATTACACAGAAAGACCCCATTATATTTTTTTTTCTATTTTACAACAGTGCATAAAATGAGTCTGTATACCATTTGTTCTCACTTCACTTGTTATCTCATTTTTAATTATGTGTTTTAGTAATAAAAAGTACGCCATGATGCAGATGTTTTCCTTTAAAACTACAGGTGGGTCGAACAGAGGTTCTTCTGAATACCCAGATTTTAAAAATTCATAATCTCATTACTAAAAACTATTTCAAAGTGAGTTAAGGTGCAACAGAATTTGATTAACTACAGTTATAAATCTGAAACTAAAATGAAGACAGTTTTAAATCAAATAAAAAACCTTATTAAAAGATGTAACTTCAGATATTTATCAATCTCCAGAAACTAAGAGTAGAAAATGGAAAACTATGCAATGTATATGAAGCTGGGAACAATCCTGTCATCACATCCTATTGACTGAGAGTAAATCAAAAGACAAGAATAGACTGAAAATATCATATTTTTTTAATTGATTTTTTTTTTTGGTGGCAGTTTGCAGTTTTTTAGCCCGCAATGTGAAATCTTCAGGCTTTCTTTACCTCTAATCAGGGTTCTTTACCTCTAATCCCAGCTGAGCCTCACTGAGGACATTGTCGGGGTGAAGAATTTAAAAGCAGCAATAATCCCATAGAAAAGCTGGCTAATGAAATAAATTGATCAAATGATTGTGTACTGATTCGTCTTTTGATTAGTTAATTGATATATATTAGGATATATAAAAATAAGTCTACAGAGATGGTTTAGGAATTAACGGGGCCAACCCTGAGTGCTTAAGAAAGTTAACACAACTGATTGGACTGCATTGAGCTCAAGAATATAGAGAAAAAACTTTAATAAAAGGCTGAGACTACTTGCAATGAAAGTGAGAAAAAACTCAGCAAGGATGAAAAGCACTTCAAAGAAAATATCAGGAGTAAGCAAAAAAAACTTACAAGGATGGAAAAAGAGAGACTGATTAACAAGGTAAGCCACATCTCCTAAGTTAGCCAAACAGTAAAAATAGTACCTGAGCTCAATCTTTCAAAAGAAAACACAATGAATATTGAAAGGCTCTTTTTCACCTAAGCAGAAGAGAACAAGGAAAATAAAGCAAAGGACTAGTTATGGATTCTCTTATTCACATACAGATTCAATGAAAAGCTAACTCTGTGTAGCCCTAAACCTGGGCAAATGTCCCGTTTTCTCAGAAGAATAATGGCACATAGACAGAAGTATTTCCAGCATACAGAAAGAACCAGAAGACAAAAATACAAATTCAGTGGCAAGTTTTTTAATGAAACCTATAAACTAATTGGAACTACAGTTTCCCTATTTATACCAGTTAGTTTCATAAATCTTTACTTGAAAACATTGTTCTTTTTGCAGCCCAGATCATCATTGCTAAAGTAAAAAATAACACTGGAAAACACTAAACACAGGACCTGCGTTACAAGAAAGGAGAAGTGAAACACACATTCATGTGATTTTTGACACCTAATACCACAGACTTTGGAAGCGGCAGTAATTGAGGGCATGGAGGTAGACTTGAAGTGGGATAAAAAGAAATATAGGCCCATTACTAGTAGATCACCTGAGAAAAATAATGCGCTTTCTTAGTAAGATGGCTGACTACTTAGATAAGGGCAATATAGTGCGACTAATACATCTAGATTTAAATTGAGCATCTGACAATGTCCTATAAGAAATAATTAGTCAAAAGGCAGACAGTGAGGGATAATGGAAGAATACATCATAATATGGACAGAAAACTGTCTATGGGAGGTGCTGCAAGTCTTTCAGTCTATACTGAAAAAAGCAGTTCTCAAGATGGAGAAATGTTACTAATAGTATTTCTCAGGAATCACTCTTGGGATTGATCCTGCTTAATATATTCATCAGCAACCTTGGTTCAAGGACTAGATTACAAAATGTAAAGTTTGGAAGAGGACAAGATTGTCACACAGGAAGAACGAGATGACCTCGGGAGCTAAAAAACTGAATGGGATGAAATTTAAAAAGCAAAAAGTGCAACACCATAACAAGACAAGCCAATGACAAGGATTTCTGCTTTAAACTGGAGGTTCGGCAATTGTAAGAAACGGAGAAGAAAGCTGGTCTACAGAATGATTGCGAAGTACCAATGTGTTGCAGTTGCAAAAATGTCTAATGGATTTCTGGGACATATAAGACATTTTCAGTCAACGTGGAGAAGGATTAGTCAGATCTCATACAAAATAGCGTGGAGATTCCTGACCACCTTTTTAAAAACAAAACCTGCATATGTGTCCAGAAAAACATTCCTAAGGGGATTACAAGAATGGGAAAATAACCTTTGTGGAAAAAAAGCAAGGAAACCTTGGCCCTTTCAGCCTACTTAAACAAAGACTGACAATATATAAAATTATATTTTATTATTATTATAGATAAGCTTACTATGCTTAGCTTTTTCTCATGGCTAGCTCTAAATATGGACAGAATGCAAAAATTTTAAACAGCCACATGGAGGCTAGCTCTAATCCATCAGGGCAGAGATGACCTTGGACAGGACCCAGCAGTGCCCAACAACCCTGTCACTGACTGCATACAGAGTCAGGATCTAGCTTTCATTCTTGAGCCCAAGTGCCTGTCTGCCAACTACTGTGAAATCAAAATGCGGACACCTGCAGACTGTGGTATGAAGCTGGCTCCAAGTGGGAGCAAGGTAGGAGAAAGCACTAACTAATCATTGAGAGAGAGAAACAATAAGCATCTCAGCAGCTGAAGAGTTAATGAGTCCAATGTGGGTACCCCTCACCCGTACATGATCTTTAGTGAAACAACATTCCTGTAAGCAACAGCCTGGATTATGTGATGCAACAAAACCCTTTCACATAGAAACACATATCCCCTCTATGGCTAGTATGAGATTTGTCTTAGTAACCTGTTCACCCACCAAGTGTCACCTCTTTGGCTAATGGTTTAGATCAAAGGAAAGAAGACACCTCATAATGTACATAACCAACTGTGTAATGCTACTCCGTGGGGAAATATCCCTCCTGTAACACCGCAGTGATTACCTTATGCCTTGAAGCATGAGAGCTGATGATCTTTATCTTACCTTTCACAACTACAAATGCTAATATTGGTCATAAAATTATCCAAGCACTTCAAAAATTCAGCCACAATATTTGATTTGATGACCCTCTGCACTAGGGACTAGCACAAGCTCACTAGGCATTCAATGTCTGGCAAGTCATTTGTTTTAAATAACACTTTTATTTTCATACTGCAGAACAGGATTAGACTAACCTTCTGAATAAGTTTCACTACAGCCTTCATAAAAAATTTTGAGCAGCTAAATCAAACCTTGCTTAAGGGCTGGACTGTGACTTCAACTTATGCTATATGTCATAATAAAATCCACTCTTGCAGTAGATGCCAACACCTTCCCACCCAGAGCAGGTGGACTCGAAATGTGGAGAACGCGCAGAGACAATATTCCTCTTCCCTAGCTTTCCACGCATGAGCCAGCACAACACTCACAATCCGCTGCAGGCGCGTCACCACTTCCCTGCTGCTTGCAAAACTCTGCAACGAGGAAAAAGGTCTCAGGGAGAGAGGCTCCTGGGCCACATCACCTTCTGTGATAATACCTAGCTATTTGGTTTAAGCAGCACTTCTTGTTCAGACAAGTACCAAAAGTTTAGCCTTAAGTCCTTTCCTTTTTATTCCTTTAGCTTTGATGCTTAGGTGTGAAGAATACCGATATCTTTATTTTCAAAAGAAATCCCCACATCTTTTTCTTTGCTTATTAAGACACAATACTAACCAAGACTCTTCTCAGAAGAAAATACTTTTTTTTAAGTTAAAAAAAAAAAAAAAAAACCAACTTTTTTTTCAGGCTGCTCAGAAGAGAAAAGAAAAAAAAAAAAAACCCAGACTCATTTATTAAACAGCATGTAGCTCACTTGTCCTCCTACCCACCCTCCCCCTCACACACAAGCACACACGTGCAGGCTGTTCTTCTGCTTTACATCCCAGAACTTAACAAGGGAAAAAGGACAGATTGCAAACAAAATTAAAGCAGGTATTCTCAACCAGCAAATCACATGTCTGAAAACTCATTTCTCAGTAAGATTATGTAAGCAAAGCCAGCTTGGCTCAATCACACTTGCATATCAGTTATCAAAACAGTTTCTAAAAAGGAGGAAGATTGGAGGAGATGGGATAGGAAGTCTATATATTTATTGAATTTAAAAAAAAATTGAAGCTAACTCAAACTTATTTATTCAAAAGTAACATTTCAGGAAAAAGAAAGGGCATTTTATAAAAAAAAAAAAATCAAACCATTCAGTGTAGAATATTCTAAGATGAGCATCTGTCAAAGCAATTGTCATGGTTTAAGCGCAGCCACCAATCAAGTACCATGCAGCCACTCGCTCACCCTCACCCTCCCCAGGGAGATGGCAGAGAAAACCGGGAAGAAAGGAAAACTTGTGGGTTGAGATAAAGACAGTTTGCTAAGATAGCAAAGGAAAATATAATAATATATATAAAAATAATAGTAATAATAATAAAATAGAGGGTTAATAAAATATACAAAATGAATGATGCACAATTTCTCACCACCCGACAACCCCATGACTGATACAGCCCGTTCTAAGCAGCATCCACAGAACAAACCGAAAGCAATCCCAAAACAATCCAGAGCAGTGAGAGAAAGAGCAAGCGAGCTGCCCACCAGCCAACCCTCACTTATATACAAAGCATTATATTTATGGCACATAACACTCTCTTTGACCAGTTTGGGTCAACTGTACTGGCTATATCCCTCCCAGCTTCCTGCACCTGCACGTTAGCGAAACCTGGGAAACTGGAAAGTGTCCTTGGTCTTTTTAGCAACAACTCATAAGGATCAGTGTATTATCAACACTCTTCACATACCAAATCCCATACTAAATCCAAACCACAGCAGCTACTAGGAAAAAGATTAGCCCCATCCCAGCTGAAATCAGGATAGCAATCAAAAAGACTCAATTTTTTTTGCCACTAGTAACATTTTTAAGAGGTTGCTTGCTAGCAAACTAACTACCATGGCAACCACAATAGCACTGGGGATACAGTGTTTTCTTGAGAAACAAAACACCTTCCCTTGAGAAATAAAATAATTTTGCAAAGGTACAACAGAAAAGTAATTTTTTAAACAAAAATAAGTAACTCCAGAACCAGGTCCCCATCAACTCTGTTTCTTTACCCAACAACATCCATATTAAGTCCTGCGGTGATTATATAGCACAGCTGAATGCATGCTTTAAATGTATACCAATCGTTCTCCACGTCTGTATCTCATTTCATTTAGAATGGCACAACTGTAGGACAACCCAATGCTTTTTGGAAAGAAGTCAGTAATACTAGATGTTGTTTCAGTTTCAAAAGCAGAGTAAAAATCACCCACAATTAAATGGTCAAAAACAGTTTCTAGCCAAGACCCTGAAGCTAATGCCCCTTAAAAAACAGCCAGGAGGTGGCATATGGCTCACTTTCTTGCTGCAAATGTAGCTTAAACTGGAAAACATAAGCTGGTATGAAGACTTCTTTCTGCAATTTAGAAATATCATACCCAGAAACAGCCTAACTCCATCTAGTTATCAAGGGACAGAAGGACAAAAAAAAAAAAACAACACCTATAGACCTCTGTGCATGTAAGAATATTTTTACGCAATGGAAAAAATAAAAATACTGGAAATAGAGTTTTTGATGTCAAATTGACCAGCAGTGCACACGTCTTAGCTCAGCTCTTTTCTACAGCAGACTGCACGTAGCGATTAAGTCAACCTTTGAGAAAAAGCAATTCAAAACTCACACTATTCTGAAAACTAACTTTATATAATGCATTACTTTTGAGTGCATTCTACCTCAGCTCTCATTTTTAGAAGATTTATATTATTATATTATTATACACCACCACTGCAGGGGAGGAGAGGAGAGGGTTGAAACACATCACTCTAAGAAAGCTTCCCTTCCCGTGCTTTTCTGGCTGTCCTTCTATTCTCTGTTCTCAAGGCTAACAGAGAAAGAAATTACACAGATCATCTCAAGCAACAAAAGGGAAAATAGTGAAGATAAATAATACTACTGACAATGGCAGACACCAATTACTTTCTTTTTCTGATACCCAGAGAAGCTTCCAGTGCTTTTAACTCACAATTTATGAATGTCACTGACTGACATTCAACTTTTGTGTTTCTAGTAGACTCACTTATTGTCATGCTAACATTTTATTAAGCTTCTTTTTTTCTTCCCCCCCCCTCTTTTACCTTAATTTTAAAACCTCTCCTGGAATCACTATGGAGGCTGATTTCATTACTAACAACAGTAAAGTGAAACTCAAGAGATTAAACATCATTAGTGATGCCCATCTTCCACTTTATTTTACAGAAGGTTTGGTTCTGTTTGTTTTGAAAAGGTGAAACAATAATTTGTTCTAACCATGCATTCAGGAAAAACATTCACTTATAATAGGTAAAAAATTGCTTGGTCTTTTTCTTTCCTTGGTCTTCAACTTACTGTAAAATCACAATTTTACATGCTATTACATATTTGCTATCAACAGGTACCATAGGTGAAAGATTATTAATATATACAATTAATTTGTTAACTGATTCTCTTATAACTGTGTCAGAAACTTACAATTAAATCAAATGTTTTCTTTCAACCACATTTTAGTATGCAATTCTTGAATCAAGCATTCATCAATGCCTTGAATTTTTCATTTAATTTATAAATGGAAAAAGCTTAAGTCAGACAAGATGGTGAACACTGAATTGGTGCAAAAACCCACATTTAAATCAACTGCATTTTAGGCATTCTGAACAACGATGATTTTTTTCACATGTAGCCCAACTCCGAGAATATTGTTATCTGAACTTCTGTTTAACTTGTAACTGTGCTATCTGCCTCAGAGAATATTAAAAGTGTGTAGCATCTACAATGAACAGCACTTGCTTATATAGAAGATATAAGATTTTATTTTTATTATTATTTTAACAATGCAGTGCAGGGCAGCTCTGAATACAAACCAATGCCATAAGGACTTCTGAGACCGACAGCCATGACAGACAGCCCAGTCCAGTCAGGCTTCAATGTGCAGAAGGATCTTTAACCATCTTCACCAGTATCTATAATTAATTTACTTGAATTCCTCTTAGACACAATGCTTTAAACTCCAAACAAGCATGAACTTGTTTAAGCTAAAAATCAACAACGCTGATGACAAATACGGGGTTGATGAACAATGACTGCAAGAGCACAAGGGAAGTAAATGAAGATACAGCTTCTTCCTAGTATGAAGATGGCTCCGATTTTCTCTGCACCACTACAAAAGAAGGTTTTCCAGGAAGAGCTACAGCAGCTAGCGGGAGTTTTAAGCGATTTAGAGTTTAATGTACAGAAGAGTTTTCTAATACCGGAAGTTCAGAAAGTCATGATCCCACAAAGCTGAAAATTTTGAAGGTAATATCTTCATTCAACAGAAATATCTTCAAAGTCTTTAACAGTCGCAAAGGTACAGACTGGCGAAGCACTTCACTGTGTATTCAACTTTAAGCACCTGAGTAGTTCCAGCGAACTCAATGGGACTATTCACATGATTAAAAGCTAAAACCAAGGCTGTCTTAACTGGCTGAACGGGGACACAGGAGTCAGACTCTGAAGCAATGATTCAGTTACATCTGCTGAGCATCCACCTTCATAACTCCCAAAGGATTCATTGATCACCTGGAGTATTTCCACAGCAACGGACAGGCAGTACAAAAATAGACTTGGAGGTGCCGTTACTTTATTCATGATGGGATGCAGAACATTTTAGCCCTTTTCCTCTTTCACTTGTCACTGAAGACTCCACAGTTTTTTCAAGACACTATCAGACCAGATAAGACTCTACGGACTTCTTGTGACATGTGCTGTGTTCTAAAAGAATTTCTGAACTGTGTGTGAAGCTTGTATTTGCTTTACTAATCAAACTCGATACGAATAAACATCGTTTCCACAGGGTTTGTCCTGACTCTCATATTATTCAGTGCTTTCACCTGGACGATAAAATAGAGTACAGAGACAAAATTTGCAACACTACTAACCTGGCAGGAATTACAAGAATGTTGGTGGACATAACAGTTCAAAGCCGTCTTGACAAATTGGACAAACAATTAGAAAAAGGCAAGGTTATACACTATACAGAAATAATAAACTACATGGATACTGGGTGGGAGCAACAGATAAGATCACTGTTTTGCAGGGAAAAAAAAATCTCACATCAAACACAGTCCTTTTTAACAGGAAGATTTGACTACTTCATACTTCTTTGCAGCAGCCTTTTATGCATTTGAAGATTGTTATAGTGTGTTCTTATCATCAATAGCCTAACACTACCAGCTCTTTCAATGAAGGTTATCTTAGCTTAACATCTGCTTATTCCCTGGACTTTCTCCAGTAAACCCATAACCGACATGTAGTGTTCAGATCTGGAGGAAATGCTCTAAGTGATGTGTTCCAATGCTGAGCAGAGCAAAAGATTTATTACATTTTGTACTTCTTCCACGATGGAGATGCCAAATTTTGCAACAATATGATACTGACTCATTAGACCTTCACTTCTGACACTGACCCTCTAGGCTCTCATTTTTTTTTCTTTTTTTTCGAACTATCCTAATAAACTAGGATTGAGACTGCAGCACAGATTAGGTACTAGAAAAGGTCTTCTAATAGTAAGACCACCAATGTACTGGAAGAGATTTCCAAATGGAAGCTGTAGAGTTTCCATGTCTAGAGGTTTTTTGAGACAAGATTAGGCAAACATCTGCCAGAAATTGTTTTTGTTAAGCTAATGCATTGCTGAGCAAGCAAAATGTACTATACCAATCTCTCTGACCAGTTCTCTGTCTTTCAGCACTGGTTCTTCCTGTAAAAGCATAAGTGGAGACAGAAAAATACAAGAAGGAAATCACAAGTGAGACTGATTAATATCATTGTTCACTCTCACAGCTACATGGCTCCGCCAGTGCATGTGAGAGTTCTCAGCCTAAACAAGGGACAACCATGCTCACAATCAGCTCTTGAAGTCTTGTACAACTCATGAAAGTTTAACCTGGATATACTAAAAGATAAGCAAAAAGGGAAGTAGCAGCATGGATCTGAAAAGACAGCGTACTTATAGAACATAAAATACTAACAAACAGTCTTTCCTTCTCTTCCACACAAAATTCTCTCTTTAAAGTCCCCTTGAAGAAGATCCGCAAAGAGTGTTTTGAAGTAATAATTACAAGAAATTATGAGTAACTGTATTCAGTTCCTCAGGACCCGACTTAAACACCAGGAGATCTTTGATGCACAGGTGGAACGTCTACTGGCATTTTGACAAATCTCAGATCTTATTATGGAGGTGAGGCGACACAAGTAGTGGATGTGGTACGAATTTGTGAAAACTGGTAGAAAATCGGCGGTAGTGTGGATTCTGCTTAGACATTGTTTTAACAGGTAAAACACAGTATAGATGAGAACTCTGCTGTGAAATTGTCCCCAGTATTCTATTTCATACAATTCGCAAAAAATTGGAAGGACTTCTAAAAGACCTTGGATCTCTGTAGGTGGTAAAGAATAGCACTTTTAAATCCAGCTCTTGAAACTTGGCATTAAGAAAAGAGTATTCTGATCTCAAAGGGAATAAAAGAACTCAAACGACCAAGCTTATGAACAATCCGAGCCAAACAATTTTCCATTTTACTTTTGGAACTTTTTTTAAGTTAGGATATAAAGTTACTCAGCCTTTAATTAAGACAGTAAATGAAGCATAAGCCATAAAACAGCTGAATATTATAGAAGTCTGATGAAATTAAAATTCTTTCTTTCTAACATAACATTACATAACATTCCAGTGTCTTCTATTTCAACACGAAGTTTCTACTTTCTGCTGTTTGATGGTCCTAATAACACCAATCAGAATACTCATCTACCCACAATCATGCTATCAATGCAGATAATTAAAACATAGCCTTTTCAGATGAGAAATGCCAGGACACCCATAGATACAAATTTCTAGTTTTCTGTCACTGGTGGGTTTTTTTGTTTTGTTTTGTTTTTCCCCTGGATGGGCCTTCACTTTTTATGAACAATTAAGTCCAAAGATTAAGGACAGTCGTCAAGTATTGCACATGGCATTTCCTTAACTTTTGCAAACAGAAAGCACCTGCTCTTTATGTACTTATTTCCTACTACCTTCTTCTTTCACTAAAATCAGTAAAGATGACAGATTATAAGGTTTTCAAGGATGTTACTACAGGCATCAAAAATTAAACTGGTAAGCATACGAGGAATCTTTCAATTCATCATCGCTCATTCATCCAAGTCATTCATCAAAGATAATCTGGAGATCTCCACTTGTCCTTACAATTGATCCAAATGTTACACCAAATTGTACAAGAAATTACACTGTAACTTTTAGAATGTCGGGATCTTACATTATGCACCTAATTTAAGATCTTAAACTAGGACTATTCTCAAGCTACATTCATCTCTCATGTGGAGAAAATTGTCTGTGCATCAGCTCATAACATGAGCACAAACATAAATCACATCTACTGAATTTATTTATTGATATGTATGTTAGTGAAATCATTTTGCTGTTACGAGTGACCTGTTCAGTAGACAACGAATCTCAGAAAAGGTTTGGCTTGCTTCATCTTAGTTTCCTATCTTTGAGGATACAGACACCTATTCACTTTCCCAAATTAGTATCCACATTTTGTTCTTTGTGCTGAGCTGGCCAAGGAGTGCTACACTGTGCTATCTTTAGATAATTATTCCAAGTGTTTACTCCTTAGGCTACTAATAAGGATAGCTCATCTCATATGCACACAATCCTTCCAAATATTAAAATTATTTAGTGAAATAACATAGAGGTAGACATAACAAATGCTTGGGTCCAAATTACTGTTTTACAGGTTATAACTCTCACTTTAGCTCCCTAAGAAGTACAGGTGTCTACTTTCAAGACCAAAATCTAAAACCCTGAGGGAGATACTCAGGGCTCATGTATAAGAGGAGCGTGATTCACAGCATGGGATTCACATCAGTGAGCCTGCTGAGCAGGAAGCTGTCCATGTTAGTCGACAAAAAAAAAAAAACATGTAATGGCAAGCGTTTGGCTCAAATCCCACTTCTCCTCCAGGCTTAAAGGCCTCACTCCATTCAACAAGGAGACACTTGCCCCCACCTCACATATTCCCTGAGAACACAAGCACAATTGGCCAAAATGTGTAGACCCCTAATTCCTACATAAGCACTTAAAACATTCATTAAGGTCATGAGAATTTAAGGATTTAAATAGAAGATTAAGAGCTGAAGTATCTTTAGGGATTGATCCTCTCTCTCTCAAAAGGCGACAACTTTCTTTTTTTCTTTTTCTTTTTTTTTTTCCTCAATAGATAAAGTAGACAGAAACAGCTCCTTCCCTTTGTGCAACAGCCCAACCATTAAATGCGTTCAGACACATTGAGTGTCCAGGTCACTCCTCCATTTTAGAGGATTCACACTGCCATTTCCCTGGCCACCATCCCAACAACCAGAGCAAACTTCTCTGCAGGTGAAGTTCACACTGTTTTATGTTTGCTCATAAAAAGATTTATCAGGAGAGACTGAAATTTTCTTTGCAAGGCCAATTGTCAAGGCACTTACCAAAGCAAGGGAAAAGGACTGACAGTTGGTCTCTAACATGAGAATTGTGCATTTTCTTTATGCTGCAATTGTTTTTGCCACATGCTGTAACTGGTGTGTTATTTGCACACAAGAAAAACTCAACTATTTTCTCCTCCTCAAATAGCATATTCTTATTTGGCTATATTGTGGTATATAATGGACACAAAAAGTCAGAGCCTAAGAGGGCTGTGAACCATTTCATCCCCTGGAGAAACAAAATCCGAGAGATTGCTCAACTGAGGATCCTTGAAAAACTTTTTTAGAAGGTATTCTAAAAATCTGGACCCACACATTTCAAAACACTAGAATAACACACTGATGACAAGAGAAAAAAAACACATAACAAAACTGAGAATTACTTCATTCCAACAGTTTCTTACTATGTATTGGATTCCCACAAAAACTTCATTTGCTGACCTTAAAAGCAGTATCTCATATGACTTTTAAGTTCAATCAAACAAACATTCAATGACCCAGCTGTCACCCGGGATGTGCAGATAGATTACTGCCATTTGAAGTGTCATAATAAATCTTAGATAACTTGATTCAAGTCTGCCTTACTGACTCGAAAGAGCCATGTTGGGTTTTTTTAATCATGCCAAATAGCTCATGGAGTGTTTGGTTAATTTTTTGTCAGGGAAAAAAAACAAAACACATCTGCAGTGTCCAATTATACTCTTAGGTATAGTTTTCTTTTGTAATAATATATCTTTTTTCTGCATGTACGGCACTTTTTTATCTGCTTTGCAAACAGCAGAGATAGGATTATTTTTTTTTAATCTGTTGGTTGCAAGCACTGCTCTGGTCCCTATGGCAATCGGCAAGTCGCTGTATCATTGCTGCTTTGTGAAGTCGAGTCCAGGTACCCTGGGAGACGCGTTCTTGGGATCCAGCATGTAGGGAACTGCGGCAACACAACAATGCTGGGCGCCAGCAATCAGCTGTCGCTTTTGTTGGACCACACTGAGCTCTGGTTCCACTAGAGTGGAATTTAAGAGTGCATGGAGAGACTAGGAAGCCTTTTCAGTAACTTTGAAAAGTGAGACATTAGAAAAATAATGTCAATGCACAGAGAATTGAAAAAATAATAATAAAAGGCTTGGGAAAGTATTTGTATTCTGCTTAAACCACTTGTAAATAGCCCTTCAACTCTCACACCACGCCCACCTGGAGACAGTAAGGCAAGCACAGTTAAAAGCAGAATGCTTAACTATTCACTTCTGGTTCTAGGGCCAGTGACCAGTGAGGAAAACTGCTGCCCTAAGCTTTAGAGAAAATATCTGCTGATCACGGGACGCAGCAAAGTTCTCCGAAATCTCAAGAAGCCTATCAAAAAAATTAAAAATGATGGAGAGTCTACATAGCTAAGCTGTCCAAATAAATAAAAAGTCAATCCACACAGTAAGAGCCTGGGGTTTGCATCAGGTTTGAAGAGGCATTTAGGAAAAAAAACAACGACTGGCACCTTTTGAAAGGAGAAATACCAATCGCGGTAAATGAGAATTCAGTAAACAATGCAATGAAAGCAGCTGGTGAGTAACCAGGCTTTGCTCAAACGTGACAAACGCAGCCTCTTAGTACAATAAAATACTGGAAAGGAACAAACAAGAAAACCCCAGTGTGTCCTGTATCAGTAAGTTCCATGCAGTTCAAGTGTACTTAGTGCCTCCTTGACACACAGTTTGGGTAGTGCACAGTTTTGATAGCATTGTCATTTTATGCTTTTCATGCAAAAATTAATTACCTCTATCTGTCAGGCATCATAAGCTCTATTACACTAAAATGAGGTTTTGTTTGTTTGTTTCTCTGATGTTATAGTTATTGCAACATGATTACAACAGACAAAATAACAGCCTAAAGGTACAGATGTAGCTAACATCTAAAATATACTAGTATATAAATATGTATGAGTATGCATGCAGCTATGGACGATGCTTCTTCTCATAAATAAGCAACTCACAATCAAAGCTTGGAACGCTTTTTCTGGTACCTTCACATTTAGTTTATTAACATCCTTCAAAATTGCTCTTCATCACAACAAAGTGACTTTGAGGTAATAACTAAGCATCACTCATTCTCTCACAGGGGTAAAAAAGGTGATGGAGGGAAACGTGAGATACTTATAGTCATTAAATGGAAGTGCGCAACACAAACTGTGAAAAACATGATGACTTGATCATAGACTAACGTTTATCCTCTTGCTTACATCTCACTCCTCACATGTCATTCAAGTCAATCTTGATGGTTAAATATTAAGAGTTGGCTTCTAAGTGCAGAGAAACATGAGAATAGAACCCTGCATTTTAGCTAAACTTCATCTAAATTCTTTAGGCAATGTTCACTTTGATACTTCACAGCTGCAACCCAAGCATAATCCCTGCCTCACTGTTTATTGAGGACTCTGTTCTGTGGTTTTCTTGCACTACAGTCCTAGATACTCAGAGGGAAAAGCTCTTAAAACTTGTAATAAGTTATACTTCATCCATGTGTATACTATCACGTCAGCACACAATTACCACAAACCATCTCATAAGTAAAGCTAACTGGTGTTCCCTGCTCCTTGCAGGGGGGTTGGACTAGATGACCTTTGAAGGTCCCTTCCAACCCTAACCATTCTATGATTCTATAGACTACTGAACACCAGAACACAAAAAACGCTAGAGAAATCAAGAAACTGGGTGCTGCAAAGAAGTCCTCCCAAATCTAATCAAAGTTACTTCTCCTACCAGAAAAGTCAGCAGAAGTGTAACAGGGAACAGCTTGCAGCTCCAGCTTCTTCCCCAGTGTCCCACTGGGGAGGAACCACCACATGGAAAGGACACACCATAAAACACTTATGAGCCCAGCTCTCAGCATTTTTTTTACTTCTGTCATGTGAAGCTACACAAGTGAATGTGTGCGTCCAAGTTCAAGCGATTTAGATTCAATAAAAGGTTAAGCATACCTTCTCTGTACTTTCCTTGACTGATTTGCCATTTTCTATCGTGTCTGCAATTTTCAAGAGCTATCATGTACTCTTACCATTTTACTTCAAATCACTTATTTGATGCCAAGAGATTGACTCCCAACTAGAATCAAACCACAGCAGTCACCTTTGACAATTCATTATTTTTCTTTTTATTTAAAAAAAGAAAACAAAACAAACAAACAACCAAAAAAAACCCAAGCACAGTCACTCATTCTCTCATATTGTACTCGAGATTAGTTCTGCAGTAACAGTATCACCCCAATCATATCATTCCCTTCTAAAAGTCCTTGGAATAATCCTTTTCCATGATGCCTAAAAGTCCTGACAAATGGTTCAGCTAAAGGTGTACTCCAACCAGTTCCACATTTTTGCATTTTTCCAGCTGTCTTTGGGTTCCTGTCGTTATCTCCTGACAGTGTCTGACATGGGGCAGTATGCCACCCTTCAGCTCTCCCTTGGGTGGACATGAGCCACTGCTACCTTTGAGCAAGCGCCAGCCATGTGGAGTAGGGGGGAGAGGAAACCCTTGCTGAGATCTGATCTTAGGCTGGGCATCGCGTACTTCTTCACTTCAGGGCAAAGTCAGTTGCAGAGGCTGACAGCTCTTGTTGAATTAAGAACTTACTGCAACTTCCTGCTTTTCAGAGAGAGATGCCTCTGCCTTACTTTCATCATCACAACCAATGCATGTCAATAGAATTATTCTAGGTTTACAAAATAAAAAAAAAAAATCTTTAAGTAGAAACTATTCACTTAAAAAAGCTGGATTTTACTCAAGCAAGAAGGAAGCTGTTCTGGGATTTCACCTTCAAGCCACATTCCCACATTTTTTTCCTCTCACCTAAAACACGGTCTCTTATCTTACACTCAGGTTATAAAGCCTCCTAGTAAAGGAATCCTATTTTTATCATACATGTGAATAACACCTACCACCATGACAGCCTGTGTTCAAAAACATAAGTCCTACATACTGTAGAAATAAAAGCAATTATAAGAATATATAATTCCCCTATCTTTAGATCTTCCCATGCCATGTGATATAAACACACACTCACCGATCTATCCAATCATGAGTAAGAAAAAAAACCCACAAGACTACAGTGGCACCCTGGAGCTACCTTAGAACTGCAATGGCATCTCCTAAAGAAGGCTAACTATAAAGCTATCAAAAACCAAAACACTGGAAGTTTAGTGGCACACCACATTGATTCAGGTTAAATTATTAATATATATATATACACACACACACACTCATATGCATATACAGGCTATTTCCTGTCTGCGTGCCTACTGCAACATCACATTATTCCTGTAATTCAGCTAAGCATTACACAGCAGGTTCAGACCTGCTGTTGGTTAAACAACTACCACAAAATTATATTCTCAATTTTTTCAAAAAGTGAAGCATTTTTTTCTTGATAAAGCCAAAGTAATAATCTAGTATGCTCCACTACATAAAACCAATCTATGACAAGACATACAATTGATATATTCAAACAAAATTCCCCTATGGTTCAAATGCACCCTCAATTAGAAATATCAAAGAATAGCATCTGACACTGCTGCAGTGAAGACAGCCCTGACTCTGTAGCTCCAAACAGTTCAACAGATGATACAGTTTTTCTATCTATAGGCCAAAATACCTCCTACTGTTATGCATATATTTTTAAGGAATAACAGTGCCAGCTCTTATGATATTTGTTGGATACTTATTTTTATGTCACAACAAAACAATTTCAGTATCATCTCTTCAACTTAAGTAATATTATTTTCCAAGACTTATGTCAAAGAAATTGCACCAATAAACCAGGTTTTAGATTTTAAAAAATTTCAACTAATTCAATATAAAAGGGAATAGAAAGCTCATGCCCAAAGTACCCTTTAAATCGGAAGGAGGGTAAAATACCCACGTCCCAAATCTCCAGTCTCAGAAGGATCATCTCAGTCTCCTTTAGGTTTTTCTTTTGAAGGATAGGGAGTTATCAACTGTAACAGAAACTCATACAAGTCAAAATAAAGAAATTACTTTGCTACAAATAGGTTTCTTTTTCCCCTCAACATTTCTGATTTTCTTGCAGTTTCTGACTTCGACACTTTCTGGCTGTCTCAGGTTTTCTCAGCATTACCAATTCTTGAGAATTCAATCTGCCTACTGATTTTACAGGAGTCAGATTAGGGCTGTGAAGAAAATGAGTGAGAATTCTTCTGTTTTAAAAATAACACTCAAGGAAGAGTTCTCAAGTCGGTCACTTTAGAACTAATTAAAATACAGGAGAAACTTCCCAGGAATGATTTATATTCAAAGAGGATTATGGCTAATGCTAAAGTGTTTACAAAATCAATGGGAACCTAGCACAAAACAGATACAGCTCAGGGGAATTCATATCGATTAGATTCCCGTGTAGTCCAAAATACAGTTCTCTTTTCCATGTTCCACATTAGTTCATTTCAAGATTTATGTGAATTGCAAAATAGATGTAAATTGAGCTCTAGTTATTTATACTGGGTTAACTAAGAAAAAAATAATTATACTCACCTGAAACAGAAATTCACTTGTTTCCAAATGTTTAATGAGAGAGGATGGTTCAGTCCGCCCCCACATTCATCATCTGTTGCACATTAATGAATATCCAATAATGCCAATACTAACCAAAAAACAACTGACAGAATCTGTTAGCACTCAGACTGAGTTGCCACTTCACCTGTGTATCCACAACACAAACCCAAGCACTCCTGGCAACCGAAGCAGCGTATGGCAAAAGTCGTATGTCTTTATAACAGCCAATGTTTTGTAGCTTTTTATGTAGGATAGCGCTGACAGTAAAAGCGGCAAGGTGCTAATTACTAAAAGGTACGTTGGTGCACTGCAGCTGTTGTGTTGTCAAACATGAGCTGCCCTACCAGCCACAAAGGCATGTCGTGTTTCAGCCAAATTTGATATTTCTGTTTGTATAGAAAAATCTTTAGATGAAAACCACACATAGTAGCAGTGCCAGGCTCTGATCTGATTCTCTTAGAAAAGAAAGACTGGAAATTGTGCCTTACATTCTTTCACAAACTGAATGCACTTCAGACTGCTGCTGACCTTTTCACAATAGCACTGGTCCAGCTAGCTGGACTGCAAGCCACAAAGCAAATAAAGTCACCTAAAGGGGTAACAGGTTAAAGCAAGCTCCAGAACAGAGTAGAAGGCCTGACCTTCAAAGATTCATGTCACTTGTGCCCAAGTAAATGGAGAAAACTCCACCAACACAGTGGCTCTTAAACAGACATTAAAATTCCAGTAAAACAGTGCTTCACTGAGAAACTATTCACATGCATGAACTACTGTCTTAAGTGCCTGAATCAGCCTAAATGTTGGATAGATTCTAGTATCTAGCAATTATCTTCATCTTCCCAGTGTGCTCGCCCAATTTTCTGTTTTGTCAGCTAAGTTACTATAAAAGTACATATAAGCACCGCAAAATTCTTCCTCTGTTTTGCCTAAGAAACTCACAATGGAAAGCAGTGCCCATATTCTAGTGGTAAGGAATAGCTTCACGGTGAGAAAATAATCAGGATCATTCCTGCTCTTGGAAATGGGAATGCATTAGCAACAATTTCAGGCTGCCGTCGGATCCCTATTGCCTAAACGTTGCACTGTGGTCTTTGAAAAAGGCTGGAGAGGATGAAACACAAGCCGACTAACAGCAGAGCCATAACATCGTGAAGCACTGAATCAATTCTGCACAAAATTAAGTTTTACTGCCTTATGGGGGGGGGACTGGAAAGCAAGGAAACAAAGACCCAAGTGATCTGCTCCTGAGGAAAAAGAAAAAATGGGAATGGCAACAGCTGCTTCTTGAATATCCACCATGATGAGAGGCTCCACTTTATCATCTTTCCCCTGGGCAGCAGAACCAGGAGCATCACTAAGCCCTGCATCTTGGGCTCTAACACACAGAAAGCAGAGAGCAAGCACGTGGCCAACCTGCCGCAACGGAGGTCTGCTGCCCCAGGAAACTGCCTGCTTTGCCTACACCTAGAGCCAGCCCTGAGGCAACTAGTAATTTTTCAGTGCAAACTCTTAGAAATTTAGATCTTCTCTCTTTTTGCAAAACACAGCGTGTCTCTGAGCTAACACTAACTCACATTCATGTCTGAAGATGCTACTGCGCATTCATATAATTATCTCAGCACTAATAGCTACCAATATGTACAGACACAATCTCTGGTGAAAGCTTGAAGGGAAAATATGAGTCATAAGAATTAGGGAAACAAAATAATGAAAACGAAAATGAGAGGTAAACAATCCCATGGAAGATGAGAGAGAAAAAGGAGTTGGCATTTCACAGGAAAGAGTTTGTTTTGTTTGGTTTTACTGCACATTAAGCACAACAATAACATATCTAAAGAAATCAGATCAAGGGAAAAAACAGACTTAGAACTGAGAATATGCAAATCTAACTTATATGTAATATAGCCAATTTAATCCTAATCATTTTCAAGCACTTTCTTAAGCCTGTAAGTAGAGGGAAAATCACTTTCTGCTATTGAAATACAGTGATCCCTACAGGGACAACTGCTATGAGGCACATACAGCTTCTGGACCAGGTTTGAACACAGCAACATCTCCAACAGAATCAATAAAAAATAAATTAGGTTAATAAAATGCAATTAAGCAGAAACTATCAATAGTGAGAAGGAAAACTAAGATGCCTAATCTAGAAATGAAAGGAGGAGATTAAAAGAACATGCTAAGAAGAACAGACAGTGAAAAAGTTTCTAGAACACCCAAAGGGTATTTTGAAGTTCACCCCTGAAGAACAGATACACTCACTAGAAAAACAGCAAGGTACCTTTTCGGAAAAACTTTTGAATACTAAAAATACTCTAAGAGTCAGCAAATCAATATGAAACTAACATCAATATAAGAGTTAGCTTTGCACATGCTGTACATACTTTTGTACTAATTTCAATGACTCAAATCAAAGTGTCTTTTTAACTTTTTAAAATTCTTTTCCCCAGCCTCTAAAAAGATTCAGGCACAAAGAAGCAGATTATTAAATAGGGGCAGATGTCTTAGAAAAAATGCAGTTTTTGTGAGATTTTTCAGAAGCAGCTACCTCCCACCCTAAATGAAATTTACTTATCTGTCAAAAATCTTACTAACTAAGAGGAATTAACTTTCTAAAAACTAAATATGT
>JAAGAY010145033.1:0-11417 GCA_011801015.1 Ardeotis arabs
GTTCAAGTCTCCTTTCCCAGGTGACTGAGGACACACAATTATACACTAAATGGATTAAAAAAACAAAACAAAACAAAAAACCAGCTCCATCTTCTCTTTTTAATTCAGCTTTTGGTTCCTTTTCATTTCTTAAAAGCAGCTGTTAATGCAACATTTTCTATCAGGTTAAGAAACAGTTTTCAAAAAAGAAAATGAATGACTATGGCTAATTGTTTGGTTTTCATTTCAGTCAGACAAATGAAGACTAATAAATATTTGTTTGGATCAAGTCCATTTTTTCCCCCCTGCAAATATTTTGCTTTCACTGATGAAATGTTTTTCACACGACTTTAAGTGGTCTATAAAGTGTTCAGCTGGACATGCCTTGTGAGTTTATTTACCTGAATGTGAGTAAGAAGTTCAAAGGATGAGCCTTTACTAGGTAATTCAAAGCAGATACAAATATTTATTTCTGAGTCAATTCTGTTCGTGGAGGGAAGTAAATGTCTTGAAGGAGAGCTGGTTTTAAGCTGTCAATTACAGCATCTTCTGCAGTGGGAAGAGAGGAGACTTGCTGCATTTCTTCCCACTGGCTCTTCAAGTAATATTTCAAATATTACAGAAGCATGAAGTCTGTGGCCAGCCCCCTGCTAGGGTTAATGGGAGCAGCAGCACTGATCCTCTGTAGGCAAGAAAAGGAAGTGGGACACGTCCCCTGCACAGCCAGTTGGAAAACTCTGTTCCCTGCGGACAACATAGCTCTGGTCTTCAACACTCTTGCACACTTGCTCCTCTCCCCTTCTAACAAGGACAGCCTGCTCAGTTATTTAAATGCTGCATACCTCTGGGGATCTTTTGTGCAAAACCACTAATACATCTGATAAGAGCCCAAGAAGCCCCTTTCAGAGTGAGCTCCACTTCTCAGTGGTCCCAGACACAGCCTTTTGCTCATCAGCTTTTTAGCAGGCTGTATTGCCAGGGGAAAAGCTTCCAGAAATTGCATCTCCATTACCTCCATGTACCCCACCATTTTATTACTCCCTGGTCATTTCAGGAAGGAAGAAATTTAATTTTACTTTTGTTGAAAATATTCACTGTACTTCTTTCAAAAAGCATCAGAAGATGGCTGTTGAATGGGAGATGCAAAGCCTGTGGCTTTTCAAATCATTAATTTCAGTCACCAGTTGCAGGTAATCATAGAATCATAGAATGGTTTGGGTTGGAAGAGACCTTTAAAGGTCATCTAGTCCAAACCCCTGCAAGAAGCAGGGACATCTTCAACTAGATCAGGTTGCTCAGAGCTCTCTCCAACCTGGTCTTGAATGTTTCCAGGGATGGGGCATCCACCACCTCTCTGGGCAACCTGTTCCAGTATTCCACCACCCTTTATTCTTCTTTATATCTAGTCTAAATCTGCCTCCCTCTAGTTTAAAACTATTACCACTTGTCCTATCACAATAGGCCCTGCTAAAAAGTCTCTCCCTGTCTTTCTTATAAACCCACTTTAGGTACCGGAAGACCAGTATAAGATCTCCCTAGAGCCTTCTCTTCTCCAGGCTGAACAGCCCCAACTCTCTCAGCCTGTCCTCATAGGAGAGGTGCTCCAGCCCTCTGATCATGTTCCTGGGTCTCCTCTGGACTTGCTTCAACAGATCCATGTCCTTCTTATGTTGGGGGCTTCAAAGCTGGACGCAGTACTCCCGGTGGGGTCTCACAAGTGCAGAGCAGAGGGGCAGAATCACCTCCCTCGACCTGCTGGCCACCTTCTTTTGATGCAGCTCAGGATGCGGTTGGCTTTCTGGGCTGCAAATGCACATGGTCGGCTCATGTTGAGCTTCTTGTCCAATAGTACCCCTAAGTCCTTCTCCTCAGGGCTACCTGCAATCCATTCTCCGCCCAGCCTGTATTTGTGCTTGGGCTTGCCCCGACCCAGGTGCAGGACCTTGCACTTGGCCACGTTGAACTTGATGAGGTTTGCATAGGCCGAACTCACAAGCCTGTCCAGGTCCCTCTGGATGGCATCTCCTCTCTTCAGCATTGTTGCTGCACCACACAGTTTGGTGTCATCAGCAACTTGCTGAGGATGCACTCTATCCCACTGTCTATATTGCAGACGAAGACGTTGAACAGTGCTGGTCCCAATACATTCTCAGAGGAATGCCACTCATCACCAGTCCCACTTGGACGTTGAGCCAAGCAGATTCCTGAAGAGACCAAAGTCTGCTCTCCTAAAGTCCAGGGCTTGCTGTGTGCCCTCCTCACTGCCCTAAGGATCTTGAACTCCACCATTTCATGGTCACTGCACTGAAGGCTGCCCTTGAGCTCCACATTCCCCACCAGCCTCTCCCTGTTGGTGAGAACAAGGTCCAGAACAAGGTCCACCTCTCCTCATTGGCTCTATCACTTGGAGAAGGAGTTATCATCTGTGCATTCCACGAACCTCCTGGATTGCTTGTGCCCTGCTCTGTTGTCCCTCCAACAGATATCGGGGCGATTGAAGTTCTCCATGAGAATCAGGGCTTATGACCGTGAGGCTGCTCCTATCTGTCTTTAAGGCCTCATCCACTCGGCCTTCCTGGTCTGATGGTCTGTAGAAGACCCCCACTATAGTGTCACCTGTCCCTGCCCTCCCTTTAATCCTGACCCATAAGCTCTTGGTTGGCTTCTTATCCGTCCCCAGGAAGAGCTCCATGCATTCCAGCTGGTCATTGACACAGAGGGCAACCCCACCTCCTGCTCTTCCCTCCTTGTCCTTCCTAAAGAGCCTATATCCCTCCATTCCAACACTGCAGTCACAGGAGTCATCCCACCATGTCTCTGTGATGCCAGTAAGGTCATAGCCCTGCAGGTGTGCACACTTCCTGTATTTCTATTACAAAGACAGTAAATACATATTTTGAAAACTTAAAGACCTTCTTCTTTTGAGATTCATTCCACTCAAGTGTGCCAAACCCATGCTACAAAAGACAGGTGTGGCAAAGCTGTGAAGAACAGAGATTTGATTCACACAAATAAAATCTACAATTTTATATTAAAGACTGAGCAGTAAAAGATAAAGGATTTTGTCTTGGACCAAAGTAATCTTTCCCTGCAGCAGTGTGATTGAAAAAATCCCAAGAAGCTATTTCTCTATTTCAAACAAGACCTCATATAAGAAATGTATTTTTTTCTTCTATGAAACCTCTCCCTTGTAGTAGTGGCCAATGTGATATTTAGTTTGAATTAATAATTATTTGGGGACTTCTTTCAATATTTCATACACAAAACTAAAATAAAGCTGTAATATTGGACTGTATAACAGAGTGTAATACAATGTGGATTTGTTCTTCCAATGAAGTACACGATGCCGTACTTCCCACAGCTATAGCAGGAGCTGTGAATTGTGAGAGGCTGTGGTCATATCGAGTTTAGTGGTAGAAAAGACTTCTATTGGAGTCATGGAATAATTTAGGTTAAAAGGGCCTTCTGGAGGTTATCTAGGCCTGCTTTCTAGTCAAAGCAAGGTCAGCTTCAAAGTTAGATCAGTTTTCTCATGGCCATATTCGGTTAGTTTTTGAATACTGCATGCATCACGGTCTTCCCTCATCTCCATTTTGGGACACAGTTGGATGCTGAGTTAGGCGAAAATTTGGTTTGACCTAGTGCATCTGTTCTTGCATTCTTACTCAAAGAAGCGCCATTTTTTTGGTATTCTTAGTGCAGCAGTGCTGTCATAGGAGCAGAGGAATGATACCTGGCTTTGCTTACAAGCACTTTTTTTCTTTTTTTCTTTTTTAAACCAGCAAAGCAAGGAGGCTGTGCAGATTGCTTGCTCTCAGGAGGAGTCCTATCTGCAAGTCATCATTTTTACACACATGCTTTGTGACAGGAAGGTAAAAAGCTGAAGCATAAGCTTGCTTGTCATAAGTGAAGTAGTAGGTGGTAAGTGCACTGGCTGAGGCAGTGGATGTTCAGAGCCTGTAGCATCTGAAGAAGTTTTCCGTGTACACTTAATGCAAATCCCATATTCCTGCTTAAAACAGTTATTCTTTCTACTCCCTCTTTTGGGAGATGGTGTTTCAAAACAGTCCCCTGATTAGTAGTGCTGCTTATTTGAATCCTCTAGCTTATTACTCTGTGAAATAGAGGCAGAAACACTGCAACTGGGCCCCAAGTGCGAAACAGCAAAACTGTGGCTAGCTAGTTGTGGGGCAAAAGGAGAATGTGCCAAACGGAGGGGAAGAATAAAAACCATTAATTGATCAAAGCCGTAGTGGTTTTCCTTCATTTCCAATTAGTGTGTAGAATACATGAGCATTAAAGTCAAGCTGTTATTTTATTCCAGCTTATTTGTGACATCATGACTCATGATTATACGTTCCATAAGATGACTCAGTGTCATCTTTACACATCAAACCACATCTCACCTTTTTATTGCATGTAGGTGGCATAAATGACAAATTATTTTCCCTGTCTTATTGCAGGCCTCAGGATCACATTTTCCTGAATATAGCTCCTGGGTGGCAGTGCACACTAACATTTTCCAATGTCTACAGTTTATCCTCTCACTTATTCACAAAATAATGAGACCAATAAGATTTCCCCACTCAGTTGCTGCATGTTAAGAGTCACAGTAGGGTTCTTCCTATTGTGTGGAAATTAGTAGCTATAGCACAGATCACAGGGTGGCATGATGATGTTATATTCACAATTGCGAAATTCCAACTTTGAAAACTCTTAAATCATGGACCAGTAGATATGACATGCACTGAAGAGGTTGTAGGTAGAATGCTCTTTAGAATTTAAGATGTCCAGCAAGCTCTAGCCATAGATCAATGGGTGAAATAGAGCAGGACTAGAGAAAGCAAAACAACCCAGGATGAATCTCCTTTCCTTCCCCATGGCTGTCGTCACGCCTTGGAAAGGAGAAAATACAGTGATGGTACATAAATGATTGCACCAACAGTGTGTGCAGCTCACAATCGACATAGCACCCAGCCTCAAGCAGGGCTTCTTCCATCGTACAGCCCAGGACTGAGAAATCAGATGTAAGAAGAAAGGCTATGGTTCCATTGCTTTCCTCTTCTGTAGAAGGCATTCAGACTACTAGAGGTTGTTTTAGCCTACAAAATGGAGCTTTAATGAAGACACCAAAGTAGGACATGATAGAACCTGGACAGTGAAGACAGCTGCAGAACCGCATATGACTTGTGGTCAACAGTCCTGAACTTGTGGTCTCAAACCCAGGGTATACTTAAAATTCAGCTTTAGCTGTCCACACTGCTCCTTTTGATTGCTCCAGTTGGTAAGGAGCAATGGCAGTAAGGTTTTCCCAGACAAAAGCCTTGAGCGTGTTTCTGCCCAATTTCACTCACTTGATATCGCATTGAGAGAAGGCCAATGCATATGCTGCAAAGGAGAAACGATTACTCAAATTTATTCTCCTGCAGAGCTGCCTGTCTTCAGTCCTAGCTCCAAGCATGCTCCTCTGGGTAAGCAAAGCATCCCGTCAGCAAATGCATCCTTGGATCCTCCTCTCCTAAAGGAGACAAAATCACAGAATTACTCCTCGTAAAAGGTGTGTACGGCAAATTTAGGATGCAGCACCTGGGTCAAGAGGGCTCCCTCCACTGTAGATGCAAGAGCTAGAACTTGCCTGGAGCTTTCAGGCAACCCTTAGGGCTAGCATAAGGAATCTAAGTATTGCGAAGGGCATAAGAAGCATACTCCCCTGTGCAGACTGTCTGGGCATCATGCGGGCTGGCAGCTCTCTGAGGGCTGGGGACCAGGGGCGGCAGGGGCTCCTCATGGTGGGTCCGCCTGGGCTGGGCCTGGCAGCCAGGGCCCATTCTGCCACCCAGCCAGGAGCAGGGCAGCCAGGGACAGTTACAGACCTGGGCATCTGGCATCTCGGTGGGGGCAGGGCTGGGTGGAGGCTGGGCCAGGCTGTGGGCCCACAGGTGGGGTCAGGGTCCAGCCTGGTTGCAACATGGCTGTTCTTCTCTTTCTGTGTGGATCCTGTGCCCCAGCAGCCAGACCCTCAGGAGCGTGAGATGTGCTCAGGGCCTTGGGAAGGGGCTGCAGGGGTGTCATGAAACCTGATGAACAAAAGGGAGGCACTGCCCCTCCAGAAAGTCTGAGAATTTGTGACTGATGCCGCCTTCTCTACATTTCCTGCTCTCTTCTCTACCAAAACTGTAAAGTTCACGTCACCCATTCTCTTCATACTGTCCTCTGTGGTATAGCATCATCCCTATTCATAGTCTGTGTCTATAATTCACATATTTTTAAAGTACAAAAATAATTTTGAACATGGGAAAGGGAGAGAAGTAGTGTGAAAGGAAAACAGATTTTTAATTAAAATGTTCCCATACGCTCTGTAGAAATAAGAGAGGTCAGCTACAAAAGCTCAGGGGCTCAAACCCAGCAGTAATTGCAAGTAATCAGGCGTTGCTTCTGAAACTGTGCAAAAAGATCTCCAGCCGTAGGCACAGCACTGCCAATCAGGTATAAATGCTTACAGATATAAACGATAGCTCAGCAGCTGATAGATGCAGAAATGAGATATATCTGCCATGAGAGCTGTAACCTCTATGAAGGGAAAGCCGACAGACTCAGTTCTGTGTCAGTGTGTCTTTGCAGCTGTCTTTGGATGCAAGAACTGGATATCAGGTAGTACACATGAGGACTACTCTGTGAAGACTGAGGAATCCTTTCTGAAGGAAGACACAGAGGATGAAAGACAGTAGAGGATGCCATGGACACTAGTATAAGCATTGTATGGAAACTTTCTTTGAAAATGAAGGTAATGCTAAAAAAGTGGCTGAGTGTATGAGTACATGGCTGCTGAAGTCACTCTCCTCCTGGAGCAGTTTCTGGTCCCCAGGAAAGATGGCACGAACTGGCTACTTCTGCACATGTCAGAATTAGCTCACCTTTATCAGAGCTCCTGTACACCACCTGGCTCAGGTCTTCTTTGTGGTCCTCACATGCTGTATTGTTTTGGAAGCACTGATCACTGGAGTTAGCTGCCCCCTTGTCCACACCCAGCTTTCATCTCAGAGGAAAATTTTGATCTAAAAGAGTTTAGAAACAAGTCAACCATACCTGCTGTTTGGACAATTGGAGGATCTGGATCTAGGATGAGGTATGACCATGTAAGGCATGTTGTGTTTGAACATAACGAGCAGAGTAATTCTTAATACAGTGGAGTTTATATATATAAATCTACATCAAAACTTATCCAAATTATTTTTATTTTCTTACATTTTGGTAGGTAACAGCAATTATTAACATCTAAGTTTCAAAATCTTATATACAAACGTCATATGGTTGAGTTCTGAGGAAATCCCTCTCTTTCAGTTCTGCTCCAGCAACAAGCTATGTTCATGCTGCCAGGCGAGGGAACTAGTTATATTATACATTGACATATAATACTGTGATTCTGTCAGTCTTAAAACCATGGTTGTGCAGTGTCTGTAGTTGTGGTTCCCCATCCTGGGCTGGGAATGTAGCCTCTCATCAAGAACAGGAATGGTAACAGTCAATTAGGCTCCATCTGGACCTCTGCAGACTTTATGTGATTGGATGAAAGTCCAATCTTCTAAGTATCTTCTAAGTAAGAAGATACTTAGATATGTATCTAGAGTGGCTGGAAAGATTTAACATTTTGATAGATAGCTTTTTAATATGACAGAAATGCTTACTAGTAGTTGAAGGATACACACGTGAAAGAATAGGAAGATTTTTTTTTTTTCAACAGTAAAAGAGCTTCAACTTGAGTACCTGATAAAAATGATGAGGGAGATAGTAAGTTGAATACTCTGGAAAGAGTTCCTACCAGTGAGTTCTATGGAATACGTTCTTCAGGGATAGTGGTGGGATTCTCAATACTAGAGTTATCTAAAGTCAAACTCACCCTCCCTCCGACTCTAAAAATCCATAGGAAACAATCTGGCAGGCTTTCCATCCGTAATTGCCTTGATTTATGTACAGCTAATCTCCATCTTCCAGAACCACAGAGCTCAAAAGTAAGCAGAGGTTCTTTCATGCTTACCTCGACTCCACACAACACAAAAGGCCCTTTGTAGGAAGACACTGTACAGTACTATATTACCCTAAGGCACTCAGGAGCTGCTAAAGAAGCAAAATGTCAATTTTTAAAATTCAAGAGGAGATTTTTCTTAGGGCCACCCCTATCCCCATAATAACAGTAATTCAGCAAAATACATTTTCATAAACTAAAGAATACCTTGTGGCAGTATGCTTTACTTTCAAGCTCTCTCTAACTTCATTTTTTAGAGAGATCAGAAGAGCCAAAGTGAGTACTATTAGCATTCCTCAAAATCGCGGGCATTTCCCTCAACTGAAAGTGACATAGATGTCTCCTACTACTGAGGACAGGGCTAAGGGAACGACATGTTCCTCTGTTCGTACAAAATATACTTAGTCTGTGGTTGACACATCTGTCTTTATTTTAGGCAAAGATGTAGCAGTCTTGATGGCTTTTCCTTTCCTTCATCCCAGAGATAAATGTTCTTTAACTGAAACTTTACTGGCAGAAGCAAACTGATTAACAGCATTACCAGAATCCAAACCAGAGGTCTGCATTTGAGCTGCAGCCACTTAGCTGGGGACAGTTTATTTTGGACTTAGCATGGTACAGTAAGTTTTTTAAACTCTCAGCTGAGTTAGGAGATCTTTGCTTGCGCAAAGTGGCCTGTAAGTACATTATTGAGTCTGTTCTGAAGGAAATTAAATAAATGACTTGTTTAGAAGTCAAACCAGCATAGTGTGAAAGGTGAAACACATGCTGTTCAGGTTAAGTGTGTGATTTATTATCATGCCAGGATATCAGGGCTGGATGGTTGTTTTTTTTAATATTATCCTTATTTATCTAATGGTAATTATATAGAAAAATATTCTTAGCTTTTGCCTTTAAATCATCCTGAACAAGGCATCTCTCTTTATACTTGACAGCAGGAAAAAGAGCAGCTCACCAGAGTATGCAGGTATTTTCATTCCCTATTGGAAGCAGTGACAGTAACTGCCTCATTGTTTTGTTATGTTTAGCACAATTAGAGAAGAAAAAGAAAAGTTAAGTATCCAAAAATGACACATCCACTCGAAAAAAAAAGGAAAAGGGACAGTCTCTTCTACTAATTACTGTTTTCTAAATTCAACCAGAACAGCATCTCAAGTAGCACAACTGGAGAAACTGGAAAAATCCCAGATGTATATCCAGTGTTCAATTACATGGCAACTCCAGTAGCTTCATTAACACAGCTGTGTCAATACTGGAGGGAAAGTCGGGATAAGTATCTTTTGGCAATGCTAGTCTTTTGGAAAACTCTGAGAATCTTTTAATATCTAGATGAAAATCATATGCTAGGTTTAAAAAAAGGTGAAGTGATATTTTAAAATAATTCCTCTTTACATACACAAAGGATCTTGAAAACAGTGCAACATCACATATCATTATATGAAAAGTGGTCATTTAGGTTTCTGAAAGAGCTTTGGCATCAGTTTATCAATAGTTAAAAGAGTTATGCTTTAATGTATTTTTAATTTTTGAGATTGAATGTAATATCAAAGATGGCAAGATGAGATAAAATCTTGGGTTTGGAAGCATGCAAGCATCTTCATTCCTCTTAAATATAATCTTTAGAGCCATTCCCTCTCTCTCCCTCTCCTGATTACTTCAAAATAAGAGATATGCCAGAAATGAGAGTAAATTCTCTCTGCTTGAATATTTTTCTGTGTCTAATTCAGTCATAAATATCATTGCCATGGACAAAGAGTAAAATGCAAATAAGAAAAATGTCCACCTATAAATTAAGACGATAAATTTTGCGGTTAATCCCACTCAAGACATCATGAACACCTATTCTGTGCTCTATGCCCTTTAAGAGACTAAATACCATAGGAGCAAGGGGAGTCAATGTCAGTTTAGTTTCCATGGGATCTGTGCTGCTTAGCATAGTGGAGAGGCAACATCCAGAGGTTTTGTCCTTGTTTCATTGGAAGTCTCTCAATGATTAACTGGGTTGCAAGGCTTATCCCTGTGAGCTCTAGGAGGAACTCTGCAAGCTTCCTGAGTTCTCCTCCTTCTCCATGTTGATTTATCATGGATGAACATATCATAGCCTTTGAAAATCTGTTCCCTTTTCCCATTCCCACTTGAATGTAAACCACAAAGCACCTCAAGTTAAATGTATTAGATTCCTTATCAATAGGAGTAATATCACTCAGCTGGTACAGACCCTTGTCCAAACTCATTTAGACAAACTGGGCAAAGATAATCCAATGATGTTGTTCAGCCTTCAGAGTTTAGATTTTTTGATTGCCTAACTGAGTTTCAAGTATTAGAACAGGCTGGACAGAATATATCAAACTCAGAAAACACATTTTAGGCTCCAAGAAGATCAGACTTATTTAAAGCAGCATCTCTTCTTTTATTTCAGGCCTAGTAAAGCACAAAGTAGATAAATATTACCAAAAAAGTGGTGTACGAGATTCTGAAATACCATGAAAGTTAGAGGTTGAATTGGATGTTCTCTGAGAGACACTCACTAGTACCATTTCTACTCCATCATCATGTAAATAATTTCAAGGATAGTAAAGGCTTGAGATGACTGAATTTTTAGGTTTGGGACTAAAGCCCTGGATGAAGACAATGGTAACCCTGTCCCATATTGGCTAAAATGAATGCACTCTCAGTTACCTGATGGCAGATGGGCAGAGCACAGATGTGTACAACTGCAACCCAAACCACAGCCCAAATGAAGCTTAGAAAGAGTAGTAATCTACAAAGGAGTCAAGTCTGTCACAGCCTTAAAATGCCTCTAGGCTGAGAATAATATAGAATAAAGACAAAAATTACAGCTTCCAGTAAAACTCTATAGATTATGGATTCTGAAGGGAACTGATAAAACTGAATCCCTGCAGAAGTGTGTGATTCAAATCACTTTATTCCCACTATTGCCCTATTGATAGGGTAACATAGGTAGCTAGTTCTCTAATAGGTAGTTCATAGAATCATAGAATCATAGAATGGTTAGGGTTGGAAGGGACCTTCAAAGGTCATCTAGTCCAACCCCCCTGCAAGGAGCAGGGACATCCCCCACTAGATCAGGTCGCTCAGAGCCCCATCCAGCCTGGCCTTGAATGTTTCCAGGGCTGGGGCATCCACCACCTCTCTGGGCAACCTGTTCCAGTGATCTACAACTCTCATCGTGAAAAATTTTTTCATAATGTCCAATCTAAATCTACCCCCCTCTATTTTAAAACCATTACCCCTAGTCCTATCACAACAGGCCCTACTGAACAGCCTCTCCCCATCTTTCTTGTAGGCCCCCTTGAGGTACTGGAAGACCGCTATCAGGTCTCCCCGGAGCCTCCTCTTCTCCAGGCTGAACAGCCCCAACTCTCTCAGCCTGCCCTCATAGGAGAGGTGCTCC
>JAAGAY010145033.1:11437-33995 GCA_011801015.1 Ardeotis arabs
GACCCAACACGGAGCCCTGAGGGACGCCACTCGTGACAGGTCTCCACTTGGACATCGAGTCGCTGACCACCACTCTCTGAGTGCGGCCATCCAGCCAGCTCCTTATCCACCGAGTGGTCCATCCATCAAACCCATGCTTCTCCAGTTTAGAGAGAAGGATGTCGTGCAGGACAGTGTCAAAAGCTTTGCACAAGCCCAGGTAGATGACATCCGTTGCTAGTTAGTTCTCTCATTAGAGCCGTGAAATTTCAGCACCTCTTTTTAATTTTTTCATACATTGTGCAGTGAGCCCAAGCAGCTGGCCATTATTTCAGCGCAACTCCAAGGAGCAAATGTCTAAAAAACAGGAGTTTCAACAGTGCTGCTATGCCAGTCCATTTCTTTTCTGCCTGCAGATCTAGTCCATGACAGCCTTGAGGTCTGCATGTTAGAGACAGAATACAGTTTTTACACAGCAGTCATTTCAACTTAAAGCCTCCCACTGTCTTCATTCATGTTTAGTTACGAGATTGAAGCTACAAACAAAACATTGCCTTGGACTTTCTTTTTTCTCTTGTCCGTTCATGTCCTTTATATTATGTTTCCTGTCCATTACAGACTCTAAAGTACAAACTAAAAAGTGGTAACACAGACTGTAATGAAAACAACTAATTCTTAAAACAATACTTGAAATGAAGATGATTACTGAGCATCTTTGTGTAAGCCACATCTGCTTACATCTTAGAAAATACTTCATCACTGTATCTCATAAGGTTAACGGGCAAGCTAGAAGGCAGGACAGTCACTCCATTGGTACAGGGAGGCATAATAAACATGTGTTATATCAACATTATTTAACACTTCAAAAACAGCTTGTTGCCTAAGACCTAAAGGCAAGAAAATAATCCAAATCCTTCTGAAAGCTGCTTTTGCCATAAAATGAAGCAAGGTCAAGGGACCTGCATAAGAGGTCCAGTTTTTAGGAATAAAATGGCAAGACAGATGTCGTCAGATTCTGATGGATGTGATCAACAAAATAACAGCTATGTCTTCATCAGCTAACAAAAACAGGAAACACAAGCTTTGTGGGTTTCTGGAGAATGCACATTCCAAATTACAGTATGGTTGTAAGCCCTCTCTATGAAGTGACCTGAAATAAGAATGATTTTAAATGGGACCCTGAGCAACAACAAACCTTTGAACAAATTAAATAGGAGATTGTTCATGCAGTAGCCCTTGGGCCAGTCCAGACACATCTGGGGTAGCTTACCAATTAGCCAACAGCTGGGATATTTTACCCAACTTAGCCAAAGGGATAGCTGATACTGTGTGACATCATGCTCAGTATATAAAGTGGGGATGGCATCATGGGATTTTTTGCTTCTTGGGAGTGAGTTGGGTATTGGGATCCACTGTGAGCTTTGTACTGGGAACTGATATGCTTAGTATATTCTGTTACTGTATTGTTTTTTTCCTCCTCTCTGTTTTCTCTTCCTTTGCTGTTCTGTTAAGCTGTTTTTATCCCAATCCATAAGTTTTACTTATATTTTTTTCCTGATTCTCCTCCCCATCCCACTGCGAGGAGTGGGGAGTCACCAAGCGGCCGCGTGGTATTTCAGCTTCTGAGTGGGGCTAAACCATGACATTTCAAAATCACAGAAAGGGAATAAAACCTCTGATTTTAATAAATAGTCAATAATTACCTGGACTACAAAGCAACATAAACTTAAATAATAGAATTTAAACCTATTATAATAATTGTTCCAGTTACAAACATCACTTTATTCGTTTGTCATTCTCTGTTGTTTTTCACTTGCAGTGTTGCTCACTAGTAACACTCAAATTAGGCTTTCCAAATACATTGGAATGATTATTTAATGGCACTGCAATTAAATATTTCCAACATAACTAACAACTATTGAAATGGCTTATATACCTACTTTATCTGTTCATAGGTGACAGTAAGTCATGCCACAACATCTCACTTCAAAGCAGAAAGCATTTCTAATGGATGATAATACCATGGTCAGAACAAAAAATAGTAATGGATTTAAATATCTTAATTATAAAACTTGAAATTTTAAAGCTATTAATTGGAAAATTTGCATTTATTTATATTGTGAAATGCTTTTAGAATAGCCTGCATTTACAGCTAAAACATATCTGAAAATAAAAATAATCTTAATTGTATAACACTTCACAACTGTCCCACGTGTCAGGCTTTACAAAGAGGAAAAAAAAAAGCTTTCTTATTTGTTCAGCATCACTTTACTCTCTTTTCTACTGTATTAACATAATTAATTGAAATTTTGTTTTCAACAAGCTGAACAGGACTGATCTACTCTCCTTAACAACTGAAACTCATTATAAAAGTAAATACATATCACATTTTGTCCACTCCTCCTCTGAGCAGAAAGGTAGACCATCTCACTGAATAACAAAGAAATTAATGTGTAGGATAAAAAAAAAAAACCAAGACCCAGCCCTTTCTTTCTTTCCTATATTGAAACTATGCTGTAAGAAATAGAGAAATAATATCTTGAAAACAAGAGTAATTTCATTTGTCAGCAAGAAGTCTGACATGAGCCTGAACCTTTATGACAGACACTAATGACCTCTATAAGAGTGAATAGAGATTCAGGCTGGTTTTTGCAGAAGATAAAAGGGAAAGCCATTGGTCAATGAGATAGCAGAGAACTTGACTAATTGCAGTTATACACTAAAATACTTCACTGTACAGGAGGTTAAAATGCGTAAAACAGGAACTTATCAGAACTAGGTAGGTTGGTTGGTTGGTTGTTTTAAAGCAATAACTAATTATCTTTCACTAGGAAAATATTGGAAGTGCTTGTGACCCCAATCATGCTTTGTTCAGCATGTAAACTAAAAGAAGTATTTCAGCTGCAGCCTGTTTCTCAAATGGTTGTATCTTTGAAGTACCGGCAGCTGGAGATGAAGCCACTCTCAAAAGAGAGAAACAGGATGTTTGAAAACAAATAGCCTTTAAATCTATTTGCAGTTTAGCACCTGGGGCAGCAGTATCTAGCCATAAGCAGATTGAAAAGATGTTTTTAAAACTAATAAAACTAGGGTCTTATGGTAATTCAAAGGCAAAAGATACTATAAGAAGTGTGAAGCATTCTTACCTTTGAAGTGTTTGACTCTTCTCTGGGACTTGTTCCTAAGGACGCGCAACACTGAAAATGAATTATATTTTCCTTTGATTTGATGGGAAGATAAACTATAATAAATTAGCTTCATCATAACTTTGATAGAGGCCAGATTCTCAGGGATACTATAGGCAATTTTCTCTATATTCTGCAACAATTACTGCTGTATTTGGAGAAGTAATATTAAGCCACCTTTGGTACATAAAAGTACTAAAAAATGGATATTTTTTTTTGGTTACGAAAGTACTTGAATTCTGAATCTCACACAACATCTTCCAACAAATCTATTGTTCATTTAGTGGTTGCAGTTGTTTTAAAGGAGAACAATATCACAGCCATGAAGGACTGGTGGATTAACAGAAGGTTTGTCATCAAGAATGAAGTCAAAGTGGTCATAAGTAGCTTGCAATGTACTGTTTACCATTTTGTTTACCGTTTTCAGAGTAATTCTTACTGCATGTTTCCTAGCTAGTAGGAATATACACCCTTTCCTAAAACTTATATTAACAACTCAAATTACATTTAACTCTTTGTAGTGGAGGATGAGACAAGTAAAAAGCATAGCTTTCTTGGTTTTGCTAAAACTTAATCAGAAATAGAACATTGTAGGCTTAAAAGTTAGGAGAAAAAAAAAGCTAATAATGTATTTTCCCAAATGACTTACATGCTTAGGGCTGGATTTTTTCCCCATGTAAAATTTTGCCTGTAAACCTATTTTCTTGCTTTCAGAAGTGCCACTAAAGAACAAACTATTAAAAACTGTGAAGAAAAGTAACGGGAGCTGAATCAGAATGACTCCTTATTAGGTTTTGTATTGCCTTTTGTACACATTTCCCAACTGACTGTAATAGCAAGTCACAGGTGTGGTAGCCATGTAGTGGGGTGTCGCACGATGTCCTTACATGTCTGTGTCTGTAGCTCAAGAACGGAGACCTGACAATGGCCTGACAATGCAGCTCACCTGTTCCTTCCCAGTGGGCAAGTGTGAAGCGCTTTTCCAGTGTTACAGTGCTCATGCACATCTGCGCAGAATTCATGAAACAGCATTCAGTCCACTGCTTTGAATTGTATTTAGATCAAGATGGAAGTTATAATTCTCTTTTTCTACACATCCTATGTATATGACTATGGTAAATACCTTTTTATTTATCCATTTGTCTTGCTTTTATTAGTGCTGGTTTAATTCCATCACTGTACAGTTCAGGCAATAGTAAACTCAGAGACACACATACCCTTTTATTAGCAGAGCTGCAGAGGCCGGAGTATACAAGCTGTTAACAGCTTTTAAAGCTAGCCCCATTACCAGAAGAGCTGAGGACTCCAGGTTACATCATTATGGTGATCTTAAAGGAATATATCATCATTATGGAGGGCGGCCTAAAACTGGGAGGTGACAGAATTTCTTGTCAGCAGTACTTAAATGCAGCTTGCAAGGGTTTCAGCTAGGAATGAACTTGATGAGAATGCACTTGATTCTCAAAGGTATCGTGTTGTTAATGGAAGTAAAAATCTCAGGGATAAGCGCAGGGGTAATAGGAGGCAGGAAGTGCTGGCTCTTCAATACGAGTATTTGCAACATGACTTGCAGCTTGTTCTGAAAAACAGCTCTTAAAGACTCCAGGACAGCACAAAGGAGAGCTCTCCGTAAGCAGCCTTCCTAATTTCTGAATACAAGTGATGACTTTGGGAAAGAATAAGGGCAGAGATGATCAACAAGAGTTTGACTTGATATATAGCAGGCTGAACTGTCAATTTTAGACTAAACATGTGGAAATTATCATAAAAGCCTGCAGAGGGACATTGGCTGGACTAAATGTAAGCAGTAAAATAACATCATAGAAATGAGGGATTGGTAATATCCACCTGCCTGAAGTATCATAAATTTATTCATTTACTCTTTCAGGGAACAAATTCAGAGCTCCACTACTCTCCATACCTATTAGCTCCAGCATATATATTTATTTGTACCTGAAGAATTGAACTGGCCTCTCTGCTGGATGCCAGATATGTTTGGATGGATGCTTACAGTTCATAATTTCTCCTCACTTCAGATCTGAAGTCCAGGTTTAAGACAGGCTGTCCATACTGGTGATCTGGAGGAGATTGTTTTTCAAATTCAGCCTCTGAAGGCCAAAGGAGTTTATAGTAGCCTCATTGTACAAACCATCTCTGCCCCATAATGAGTGATATCCCAGGACAGAAGTGCTGGGCCCTGGGTGTACCCATGCGTCCTGACTACCCTGACCAGTGCCACCAGGATCCCACACCCAGGAACCCTCTGCCCCTCACCTGGAAGCCCTGGTGGCGTTTGAGCTGGGTCATAGGTGTTCCTGTGGACAGACCTGTTCTTCAACTATTGACAGGGCTTTCCAGATTGACATAGGACCCGAGGTGCTACCTTGCCTTCATCTGAGGATGGCTGGGCTGCTGCTGAAACCTGTCACCCAGAACACCAGCCATTCTGCTGCAGGATGGTAGCCATCGTGAGGAAGTTTCTATGGCCCGTGTTGTGGCCACTTTCAACCACCAGATCAGATCCCTGCCTAGAGTAGCCCCATGGATGTATGTCAGCTACTGAGAACTTATGATCCTTACTTCCACCATGAAAACATCCATTCTCTAGTACATTAAACCGCAGCGGCTGGTTTGTTGGTTGCTACAGTGAATCTGTCCTCAGTGGGTGACATTGAATAAATTAGTCATAGCATTGCATACCATACGGCTGCTGCCACTTTCTAGTGCCACAACAGGCTGCGGGGAATGTGCAGAAGCTCTTTGATAGCAGACAAGACAATGGCAGGAAACAATGAGGTCACTGATGAGTCTCAATGACAGCACATCACTTCTCTTGCCTTACTTTTCCCTCTCTCTCTCTTTTTCTCATATAATAATTGTGCTAGAAATTTTGAGTGATTGTATCTGGTCTCCTAAGGTCAAGGGCCTTGAGAATGGATGGCATGCAGGCAGTCGTAAATTCTTACACAAAGAAGAACAAATATTTTTTAGTTATGTGCTGTTTTCTGAGCTGGCTGCACAAACTTTCCACAAGAATACATGCTGTTGATCTATATTCATTTAAAATGGATTTATTATATGTTATCCTTGTCAAAATGGCTTCCATATATTTACCACTCTTCCTACTATGCACCAAAATATTTATGTAATAGATCATTGGCTTCCAGTCAAGGACTTTGCATTTGAAAGAGAAAATAAAAATACTTATAAATAATTGGGGTTGCAGAGATGACTTGCAGCTCTACATAATGCATTGTAGCAACTCACTTTTTTTTGGGAACAAAAAACAAACATCAAGGTTTGCTTTTCAGAAACACTTGGCAGAAAATAACCCTTCATTCCCAAAACAAGGGAGAGTTATGACTTTAATTTAGTTCTTCTGTTTTACTTCTCTTTTAAAGCAGATCTCCAGAAAATAGTGTATTCGTAAAATATATTGAATATTTTCAACTGAAAATGTATGCTGGAATATTAGCAGAGTTTACATTCCATAGATGTGGACTCAGTTCTCACACCTGCATACCTCAGAAACCTCAGGTGACACTCTTTCAGAAGTTGCATTCCACTTCCAATGGAACGGCCGAAATGAAAACCCACTTCTGAACATCTCCCTTAGATACCTCATACACTACCGTGCTCGCTCACCCTCTTCAGTGCTGTTTGTTGGCTTCCTACCAGCATTGTGTAGTGCTTTTCTCACAATGTCTACTGCTTTGCCTACTTTTCTGCAAGTTTTCCTTCTGAAGATTTTTCTTTTCTCAGTCACGCTTTATAAACCCAGTCTCCAAAGTAACATACTTCTCGTGTGCCTTCTAACTCTATTCTTATCTCCTCCCACTGACTGTGGCAATCAACATCCAGAGTATATTAGTTTCCCATAGTAAGCGGGTTAATATCTAGACATAGTGGTCTACGGATTTTTATGTTTTTTAAATGCTATACAGCAATATAGAAGGTTAGAGATCTGACTTTCAGTCTCGGTAAAACTAGGTGAGAGGGTGCTATCTTAGAAGAACCAATTAAAAGACGTAGGGAGCACACTGTCCCTTTAAATGAGCTGATACTTTGTTTGTATAACCTAATAAATGCACTTGAGAGAGCTATGCTGATATAGACTGTATGAATTTGCTCTAAAAAGAGTTATTTTCCTGTACGTTTTTTCAAAAGGCAAAATCCTTTAGGGGTTCTGTGTTCGCACTGTACATGCAGTGGCAGATAAACAGATCTTCCTTCAGTATTTCCATCTTTCTATGTGCTTTTCCTGTGGGCTTGTCCCAGCTGAACACACTCCTGGTGGTTCAGCAACATGAAATACATCCTTCCTGGCAGAGGAAGCTCTTGCAGATACTGTGCTGCAGCACACCTAGGAGATGCAGGCAGGAGCTTCTCTAGCTCCTGGCTGAATTCATTGTTTCATCATCTACAATTCAATGTTTCATCTCACATTTAATTGTGCCTTGGTTTTCCATTTTACTACCAAAGAATTGAGAAACAGTTTTTGAGGAGTTCCTAGTTAATCAGTAGGCAAGGATTGCCTACCTCCTTCACTTTATTGCTTTTGCAGACTGATTTTATAGTATGATCATTAGCGCTATACTGGATTACGTAAAATCTAGACACTTAGGGACTTTTGAGGTGCTTCGTCTGTGGAAAAAAAAAGGCTTTCATAATTGCTTCATCAAGGTTTAGTGATTTCTTAGCTTGGACAACCTTGCAGTGATTTCACCCCTAAAATGGGCAATTAGGACAAAGTATTTGAACACTTTATGACAAGTATTTCTTAATAATGTGGAGGCACTTTTCTACTGCACATCAGGGCCACAGTGAGAAGCTGTTAGGAGAGAAATGCAGCATGGGTTTGATTTTTTCTTTAAATTGGGAGATTATGCTCATTTTATGCTCAGGTTGTAATTCAAGTTTTGTCTAAAAATAGGAGTTAATTGAGGTTAGATTTTTAATATGTAAAACTACTCAAACTGATCCACAGTTAACTGGTTGCATGTGGCAAATGTGTAAGATAACATAGTTAATAGGTGCCAAATTTTCACTTATTTTTTTAAAAAAAGAATCTTAGAACACAGCCAGTGTTGTATAAGGAGCTACAATTAAGCATGATGTTTTGGTAGTTGTCTAACTAAAAATCTTTTATTTCAGAGGATTCCACAAAAAGTGATCTTTGAAGCTTTCTGTTATCATTCATACCTTTAGCACTGATATTATTTCACTCACATCAGTGACACTGGGCTCTTAAAGGTGATTTTGAAATTATTTTCTTAAACACAATCCACATTCCTAGGTAAAATCAAAGCTGTAGTATATCAACCTGTTTGCCTGAACCTGGTGCGCATCACAAGGTGCACCATGAAACACTGGCTTCTCACAGAATGTTTTACCCAAACTTGTTGATCCAGCTGAAGAAACCACATTAAAACATATATTTTACCATGTTTCTGCTTTTCTAGCTTTGGCAATCTGTGCATTGGCTTTAGCACTTTTATATTCTGATTTACATCAGTTAGCGTAAAACAAGCAAGTGTTTATTTGGCCTGATTAAAGCCAAGGTCAATCAGAAGTGATTTCTGAGCATCTGTATTACAGAGGGGCAAATAAAGCTGTTTGCCTCAAAGTGATATCTTGCTCAAGCACTTGATTGATTGAAACTTCCTCCTCATACCTTGCGAAGTGTAGCTTTACAGAATCCTGAAGACAGCTGAAAATTACAGAACTGTCTGATATGCCATTAAAACTATGCTTGCCAGTATGTATGATAAACTTGATTGACTCATTTAAAACCAGTATAAAAAGCTTTAAACCAAAAAGCATAACACATACCTATGAATTTGATTATTTGAGGAAATTTGATACATAGAGTCATATTAAATGCAGAATTTCAGCTTATAATACATTATATTCACATTTTCTTATATCTAAGAGAGAAAGACATCTTAATATGACCAAACATCAAATGTAAAGAAAGTCTTGCTATTTTTATGCAAAAGAAAAGAAATCAAAGAAATAAGTCTTCCTTAACCTTTGAAAACCTAAAAGCCAACCTGGGAGAAGTTATTGAGTCAGCTTTTTACATGCAGTGATATCAGCTGTATCTGGCTCTAAATTTACCCTTGTTTTCTATATGTTGTTTATTGTAGTTGGAAGTACTATATTGCCTTAGAGCTCCAGAAAGAAAAGAGCAGAAATTCCACAATGAATTCTCTCATCTCCAGGAAATTGTTCACAACAGAGCGAGGTTATCATCCGCAATATTTTCCTGGGATTTTTTCCTCTTCCATGAAAACTCTCACATAACTTTTTGCACACTTTCATTGTTTGGGCATCGTGGCTTTCAGCCACTTCAGTTCAGTGACCTTGAGCTGGGCTCTGGTGCAATTCCTGATGGCAGCACTGGTGTAATCTAAGGTAAACAATTTAGAAAGACTTAACTTTTGAAAATCAGAGCCTGTGAGTGCCACAGAGCAATTAGAAAAACTGTGAAACACAAGCTGGCTGACAGATCTTCTTTAAGCAGACTTCAGGAGACCAGATGCTACTCCTGTTTCCCTACATTGGGATGACTGCAGGAAGAGATCCCATAACATCACCTGAGGCAGGAGCCTTCATCCAGCACAAAGTTTCCAGGCTGATTAGAGTGTACAGCTTGAATCATGATACAGCAGAAAAGAATAATCTTCTGTGATGAAATTGAAGGTGTAGAAAGAAGATTGTAGATTTGTGATATAATCTGTATAGGAAAGGCGAAAAATGCTGAAAATAAAAGAAAGTTGAAGAAGAAATAGGGCAATAGGAGAATATTTGAAGTAAGTGCAATTATTTTAAAACATCACTAAAACTGTAGATCTGCCATCCACAGACAAAAACCAAAGATAACCCATTATAACTAGGCTAGACAGTACATACTTTTAATCTACCTCTCCAGTCACTTACTGCCTATATTTTCAGAAGTGAAAAAGAGAAGCAGCATATTTCAGGGTTTGTGAAGGCCATATTAATAACATTCACTACTCAGTAACTAAATAATGCTTCCTGTGCAGATGAGATTTTAGACCTAATTTTCACATTTGAATGAGAAGACAAATGTTGCCTTCAAAAAGTTCAGTTGCCAGACAAGCTACCAGAGTAAACAAACATGAGTTTGTCTAAAAATATTCTGGGAAAACAAACTCTACTAAAGCACAATGATGTAGATGTAATATCTACACCTCTAATACAGTTACAAGGCGTGTAGTAGTATCTGCTAAAAATAAGCAGAGAGATAAGAGCAAAAGGCCAGAGGAAAAACAATGAGAATGGATTTACTAGTCTGAGGGCCAAGAAGACATACTGAGGTGTTCACAAGGTCCCCCTGAAGCTCTCTGATGTGCCTTTTGGAGAAACATTTCTCACTAACTGCTTAGGGAATTTGTTCATTCCAAATTATGCTTTGTTTGGACGCTTTATCTATTAGTGCCAATAACTTTCTTTTGTGCTGGTTCTGTGTAGTTGTCAGGGGGGAGCTACAGTGGCAGCTTCTCTGAGAAGTTGCTAGAAGTTCCCCCTTTGTCTGGTGGACTTGGCTGGGTCTAGGGTGGACCTACTATTGGCAGGGCCGAGCCAATTGGTGACAGCGATAACACTTCTGTAATAATGTATTTAAGAAGGGGAAAATAATAATATAAAAAAAAAAGAAATGAAGATGCAGAAGTGGTGGCAGAGAGGGGAAAGTACGAGCCTTGTGGGCCCTGCAGCCCCTCATCCTCTGGCCTCCCACTGGGTGGCCATCTGGGCCCCACTCAGCCCAGCCTGGCTGAGAGAAGTGGAGATGAGATGTGAGAGAATCTGAGAGGCGTCTGCCTGAGCTGATTGTGAAGAATTTCCTGTGAGAGGAACAGCTGCAGACGCCAAGGTCAGTGAAGGAGTGGGAGGAGTAATGCTACTCCTGGCAGCCCATGGTGCAGCCCATGGTGAGGCCAGCTGTCCCCTTGCAGCCCATGGAGGTCCACAGAGGAGCAGAGATCCACCTGCAGCCCGTGGACGACCCTACACCAGGGCAGGCGGATGCCCAAAGGAGGCTGTGGCCCCTGGAGGGCCCGCTGAAGCAGCCATTCCGGAGGGACTGCACCCCATAGAAAAGGACCCCATGCCGGAGCAGCTTCTGAAAGACTGTAGCGCGTGAGAGGGATCCCACACTGGAGTAGGGGAGTAGGAGTAGGGGGGGAGTTCTTCCCCTGAGGAGGAAGGAGGAGGCAGAAAACAACGTGTGATGAACTGACCACAACCTCCATTCCCTATTCCCCCCTGTGCCACTCAGGGTGGGAAGGAAGTAGAGATAATTTGAAACGAAGCCCAGGAGGATGGGAGGGGTGGGGAGAAGTTGTTTTTGTTCTCTCTCGTTGTCCTGCTTTTGGTTTTATTAATAATAAATTGAAATAGTTTTCCTCAAGTCAAGTCTGTTTTGCCTGTAGCGGTAACTCGAATGGTCTCTCTCTGTCTTTATCTCAAACCTTGATCTTTTAGTTATATTATCTCTCCCTCATTCTCTCCAAGAGCAGGGAGAGTGGGTGAAAAACTGCTTAGCTTGGTCCTGAGTGGGGCAAAACTACGACACCTATCCTGCCTCCTAGTGCATTGTTTTCTTGTTTTCACCCCTGAGCATTAACTTTCCAAACCTCCCATTCCTCTTAACTCTTCACCTTGCCCACTAAAAATGTAATATTCTAGATTTTATTTGAGTAAAACTTAGAAATAGAAGGCTCCAATCATGCATAGGTCTTGTAGGTATTAACTGCAATAACCATTAAAGAAACTCAACAAAGTTGTTTCTGATCTATAGAAGTGAAATGAGACCCCATAAACTTGTAGGCTAGCTAGAGCTTTTGGGAGGTGAAAAAGCACTCTTAATTCTATCCCACTTACCTCATTGATTTGATTTCGGAATCTGGCAGTTGCATATATTTTGTGCCAGAGATAAATGCTATGCTTGGCATATTACTCCACATCCATTATTTATTTTAATTGAACTAAAGTCTTGTCTTTCTTTTGGGACATTAGATTTAGAAAAAAGGACTAATTGAGGGATACATGAACTATGAAATGTCAGGACTAGCTGTACAAAATAGGAAGTAGAACATTGAGTATTAGCACTAGTTGCTAAATGTCTCTGAAAACATATGTTAGAAAGAGATATGATAATATATGAAATATCAGAATACGGATGATCCTATAAATTCCACTTGAAATTTCATTGTGATATTTACATATTTTGTAAAGTGAAAACATTCTTTTTGCTTATTGATCATCTCTAATGCTGTGAAACCTCACAGTGGATGTTTTTCTCTGAAAACACTGAAGAAGACAAGAGATTATATATGAGCTATATAAGCCAGATGTCTAGCCTTTTGCATCTCTTAAGACTTTCTTCTGATTTAAGTCACTTATCTCTCCAAACTCTATTTCTCAGAATTTTTCTATATTTTGGATTTTTTATCTATTGCACAGAAGCATACTGCATTCCTCATTTATTTACTTAAACTGTTGCACATAATGACCTAAATAAAAGCAAATATTGATGCAGAGCTGTGAGAAAATGGCCCTGACAAATACAGGTTATACTAATTGTCTGTTCCATGGCCAGACAATGAGGATTCAATCCAACTTGAATGGTGGGAAAATTCTTGTTAGCAAACAGTCTTCCTGGCTGCTACATTTATCCTGGCTGCAGTGGCATAAAAAATATAGCTTGATATAGAACCACTGCAGGGCGTTCTCTGCCAAATTTGTGCTGATTTCCTGCATTTGTAATTTAGAGAAATTTCTGGACTCCTGCAAACCAATGTTTAGCTTCCTTCTGCCAGGTGGATAGTCCATGAATTTCAGAGTCATGCACAAGAACATTTTAGGTGGCATTAAAGCGTACAGCTGTAAGCCATGAAAGGTTACTTGCTGTGCTACTAGGATCTTCTACTAAACCAGAAGCAGATAGAAACTTTGTCCCTTTGGAAAACCAGGCCCTCTTGTGTATAATGTGACTAGCTGTCTTTTGTACTCCACTGTCTATTTAGTGTAGGTCCAGATGTTTTATTTCACAAAAAAATATCTTCCCACTAAATAACCAAAACATTTCTGCCTCTGTATTACTGCTAAATTTAACTTAGTATCTCACACAGCTTTATTTATAAAACTAATTTTTTTTTTTTAATTGCAGAAGACATACAGTTCTAAATATTTGCATGATAATTCTCTTTTAAAATAATCAATATTGCATGTAGGGCTAAGCTTCTTTACTGTTCTGTAATGGACCATAAGATGTTGCTATATATATGTATAAAATTTATTCTATAATTATGAATTAAAGTTATGTTAGTGAAACAATGTCTTCTGCTGGTTAGGAATGTGTAAGATAGGAAAGGCCAGAGTTAAATTTGGCTGACTTGCCTTGGTACATGCATTCTCATATGCTCTGTGATTACACGCATAGCTGGTACTTTTCCCACAGTATCTCTGCCTTAGCCAGTGGCACAGGTGGTTACACCTGTGCTAGTGGATGCAAGATCCAGTGCCACTCTCCATCTTTCTAGACTCCTTGTTTCTGTCTGTTCCCTGGTTCTTCTCAAAATTGGCTTCTCTTATCCTTTACAACTCCAGTTATCCTCCCTCTCTTCCCACCTTCACGGCAGCTTTATTTCTCCTTCCTGCATAACAGAATTATTGCTAGGCTGTTGGCATATGTGCTTGACCCATTTCAGTCTACGGCTGTCAGAACTGCCTTTTCCTTTACCCATCAGCTGCAGATGTTACCATCAATTTAGAGTTAACACTATATATTGTAAGTGTATAGAGATATGAAAATCTACATCTTTCGGTACATAAATCTTTCCAATGCTTTTAGTTTGCTTATAATTTCCTGTGAACACTGAAAGGAACAGAAAACAAAGAATGTTTCTTTGCAAAATATGAAGCCCTTGATGAAAAGCCTTCAGAACTATATACTGGAGCACAATGGTTATCTAATTTCACTTGATTTTACTTAAAATTGGCCAAATAACAAGTTGTTCTTGAAATGTTATTCTCAGAAGCAGCTGAACAGTTTTGTCTGAAGTTTTTTTGTCAAAAAAAAGTACAAAAATCCCAGCTTGAAGTGGCAAAAAAGGGTGTGAGTTCGGGAAAATCAAAAGAAAGAATATCTAATAGTGGAAGGAGTACCGTCATAACAAGTTGTACCAACACTGCAACTTGTAATATATTTTCTTATAATTGCATATATCTTGAATGCACCCCAAGTATTCTATAAAATAAAAAAAAATCTTGTTGGAAACATTCTCACAACTGTTTAAAAATCTCTCTGCCATTCAGTTACCTATCAATGTTGGTTTTGTTGTTACAAGCATGCTAGAAAAAAACTAATCTTGCCCTGGAGTGATTATTGCTTACATTCATAACATTTGAAAAGCCTGTCATGCAAAATGTTGAAATCATACATGAATGATGATAGGTGGTTTTGTTTTTTTTTTTTCCCCAGCATGAATGAGAGAGCGTAAATCTGGTCAGTCATATATTTATACCATGCACATTTTTTAATTGCATGAAAAATAGCTGTAGCTTAAATCATAAGGCAGCTTTAGTGATTCACTTCAGCTGATAGACACAGCTTTTGCAGCACTGCAGCAATAACAATTTGAATGTATAGTTCTCTGCTCATGACTAGGCTCCAAAAGCAGTAGGCAATGGAAAAGAAGAGCTGAATAAATGAACACTGAGAAAATAAACAATTTAGAACTCAGTCTTTAAACAGGGCTGTAGCTATGAGCTCCCCAGGCAGCATATTTGACAGTATGCACTGGAGAAGTAAAAGAATTTACAACAGCTCAGACCTGAATACCTGATCAATAAGACAGCAAACAAGTTTAAGGTAGCTGACTGCAATACGTACCACCTACCTGTGTGTACGATATATGATCTAAATTTAGTAGAGTATATTGCAGTCAGTTGGTTACCACACTGTTTTGCCCTACATAATCACTCAACTGTTGGTCTGTGTTCTGTTTATTGGTGTAGTCCACTTTAATTGGACTCATTTTCAGTTTTCCTACATGCTGCTGAGAGAGAATATTTCCAACAGTGGGAAAGCAGGATTAGTCATACACCCTCCCACTCCTGCTTGCAGACGCTGTGCCCATAGTGTACCCAGAGGACGTGGGTTGACGTCCTCTAGGGATCATCTGGGGTCCTGCAAAAAAAGTTAATCTGATCTCCTCTGAGATGAGATGAGTGGTATGAAGAAAAACAACTAGCTTCATGTCCTCAAAATAAGGAATCTCCTTATTTTGGAGGAGGAGACCTTTTCTGTGCCCTGCATGGAAGATACAATGAATACATAACCTACTTCATGCTCTGTTTTGCTATTGTATACCTTTCTATAGGTTTAGGATGCACAAATATATTGTTTTACAAGACAGTCCTGAGTAAAGCTGAGGTTAGATCATGCATATAATCCTGCAGCTATCAATGGTGTTAAGTGTGAGCTAAAAAAAAAAGCTCACCAAACTGCTACATGAAACTGAATAGTTTCTTGGCTCAGTTGCTGCAAAGAGGCAGTTGTCTGTATGATTAGAGATGATTTCAGACTCCAGAATGATAACATATTTATCCTCTTCCAAAACCACTGTCAATTTATCAAGCTAAGGAGCACTCCCTTCCACTTCTGCTTCCCTGCTTGCAGGTCCTTGTCTGACCTTTGTGACAGAGCCACATCTCTCACTAACATGCCACCATTCTCTTCATCATGCTTTACTTGCCCTAAACAAGTCCAGTCTTCCAGCATTCATGATATTCAATCTTTGAGCTTGTGCTGTGCATTTGCTGCTCCCAGGACCTACCTGTTATTTAGGACAGCCCTGCTGATGCAGCAGCTATTCCAAAGCCCAGTCTCCTAAGTGGACAGGCCAAATCTGATTACTGTGCCATTTCACTTTCACTTTTGGCCCTGAAAATTTAAGTTGATTACAGTTCAGGCAGGAACAAAATCAGGCCTCATCTCATTTTTGTGAAGACTTAATGTTAGACCTAAAGTTTCAATGTCTTAGACTTACGGTCTTACATTTAATGCCCTTTTAGCTAAGAATTCCCAAAAGCACTTATTTCCAGCTGTGCATAAAATTAGTATCCAAAACATAAGGAGCAATATAGCTGACCCAATCCCTTAGTTACGGAGGGAGAAAGTTAAACACAGTAAATGACGAAAGTATGTACAGTACAAAATGTGTCTAAGAAAATACTTGAAAGTGTATATGGTGACAAAAAGTAACAAAACTCAAGTCAATCAGAAATATCACTGGAAACCTAGTATTACATTAAAACATCTATTTTAGTGCCCCCCTATGTCCCCCAATGAAGACAAATGATCACTAAATAGCTCTGTAACAAACATAAAATTAAGGGTTGGATGGTTAACAGAAGTTTGAATAAAGTTTGTTTGGACTATAATTAAAGTATGAAATAAGCAACAAGCACAATTTAAAAATTTAACAGATCTGGTTGAAATAAATTAACACTCAGTATGTCAACAATGTGCTTTAGCTTCAGAAACTAACTGCTTTTTTTGTCAATGATTTTCAATGATTTTAAATTCTGAGTCCTCAAAACTTATTACCTTGACCCTTGTCATGAATATATTTTTTGTTGCACCATTTATTTCATACACAATTTACATTACCTAAAAATATCCATTTCATATAGGGAAAACAAGGTGATCAATTTATTTATTGATCTCTTCTTCTAACTAAACAGGCATTTGTATAACATAATCCAATATAGCTGTCAAATTACAATTGGTTAATATTATACAGTAAATATTCAAAAAGATCTGGTAGAAAATTTTTCTGTTCCACACATGCATGTCTCTATGCCTTACACACAGGATCAATGCTCCTCAGCCTGAGCAAGAAGCTGCCACAAGGGCAGGATCACCTGGAAAGAGAGTAAAAGACAGAGTTGATGAGAGTTGTAGAACACTGGAACAGGTTGCCCAGAGAGGTGGTGGATGCCCCATCCATGGAAAGATTCAAGGCCAGGCTGGATGAGGCTCTGAGCAACCTGATCTAGTCAGGGATGTCCCTGCTCTTTGCAGGGGGGTTGGACTAGATGACCTTTGAAGGTCCCTTCCAATCCTAACCATTCTATGATTCTATGATTCTATGATAAAAGGATCTCTTGTACCCAGGTACATCCAGTTTTGGGCAAAGAAGCCTGAGATTTGTCAGGGGACGTGGATCCATGTGCTAGCTTGGAGACAATTTCAAATACAAATTACAACTGTTAACCCTGCAGAGATTTTCCAAAGACCATGAGTGCATGTGGCTTTTGGAGGTACTGTTTTGGACTGGTATCTCAGGAAGCTTATTTGTCGCTCTTCCCCCTCCAAAGAGGAAACAGGAGATTCTTCACATGGCCAGTTTTACTTAAAACAAGGCTTTTCATACTTATTATTCGATATGGCTTACAGTCTGTTTAAAATAACTTTTTTTTTTTTCCCCAATTTTTATCCTTTTCCCCAACCTATTTAAGGATGTGTTCAAGGTTTGATCCAGTCCCATATCCTCACGTACTTAACCTAATTAAAGTCTATACTTGTATGCATTTGGAGTCACTGAGTTAATGATGGAGGCAATGAAGCACATCTGCCTATCAGAGGGTGAGACCGAAAAACTGAACCATTTATGTTCAATTTTCATTAGACATAGAAATAAATGGTTTAGTCCTTTTTTTTTCCTCTCCACTGGTCTTTTTGTCTTTTCTGACACATGGGCCACCTTGTTGACTCATCTCTGTAGCTACCATTTACTGCTATTTATTCTGCTCCTAATTGCCTTTTCCAGATCTTCAGTAATAATGTGTAATGACCAAAGAATAACTTAATTAATTTAGATTACCAAAAGTCTAGATCAATTAGAAGACTGTAACAAGACTGTAAGACTGTCTTGTTCTTCCATCACCCATGACTAGCACTGAACAACAGAATAGACCACACTGCTCTTTTCAAGTTGGGGTGGTCCTTTATGATTTATATAACTTTGAATCAAGTGATTGTCTTTGTGCACACTTCACAGGAACCTCACTTCATCACCGACCCTACTTATCTTCTCTGGAGCTACTGTATTAATAATTCACTTCTCACTGTGAACAAAGCTCTTGTAACTTAACTTCAAAGGCTTTTTGGTTGAACATTATAGCAAAAACAGAGAAGAGGGATGCCAAAGAGCAGAGTTACTGTGTCCCAGAAAGCGCCTTCACTCCTCACTTTCCACATCTTGTAAATGGCAGGCACGATGCATGTAAATACAGTTTCAAATCTCCAGCAAGGGAGACAGAACGAGGGAATTGGAAAGTAGTATCAAAGAAAATCTGATGGTGATTACTGATAAGGCAGTTCTACTTGAATTTTGAAGTTTGCTGCCCCATAAAATCCACTAACCATTCATATGAGGCTTTCTGAGGAAAACTTCTTGCCCAAAATACAAAGCCAGGCAAGTCAGAAACATTTGCATGAGTGAAAAGAGGAGGAAAATCAAAGCTTTTTTTTCTTTTTAAAGCCTCTGACAAAAATGAGATGGTTATATTGTAGTTGGAGATGTATCTGGCTGATTGATTTTCCAATACATAAACTGGGAGTCCTGTCAACACCCTTTCTACAACAGTCCCCAGATGCATGGATCCCAGCCCCACTGTACCTCCCTCCCCTGGTTGTGAGCTGGACTCGGATCAGAAGAGGGACCCACTGATCCTTTAGAGAGATGGGTACACTGCTGTCTCAGAGACTTTTATGTGCCCAGGGGCCTTCTAGCAAAGAAATAATCAAGTCACAATGAATTTGGTGATGAATTGCATGTGCTACATCTGTTCAGATTTCATAGGTAAATATTGCAAATAAATTCTTATTTTTAATGTGCAGTTTGAACTATGCCGCTTAGAATATGGTGGAATAATTTACATAATTCACCACAGGAAAAAAAAAATAACAGCAGAAACCCACGTAAAATAGATATGGCTGATAGGGGTATTCTAACAGTTAGATCCATGGGAAATGTATCTCTAAGATGATCCCGCTGTCTGGGGGTCTAAGCACTGCGAAAGTGGATTCGAAAGTATCATCAGTCCAGCTCCAGGACTTGGGGAGCGGTGTGAACCTGATTCATGTTTTCTCAGATGTAGAAATGTGAGCCTCTGCAGGACCGTTTAGTACATTTTCTCCAAGAGATGATGCTGCATTAATGTACATTTGGTTCTATTTGCAAAACATTCTCCCCTCAAAGACAGCTGGCTAGCGTGGCACCCAGCCCCGCAGCAGGAGTCAGCACTACCAGCTGGGGTGTATCTGCTCTCACACTGCAGTATCTGCTCTCACACCTGGGGTAAGGACTGTCCATTTAAAACCCAGGTGTGCAGTCCTGGAGAGGAACTACAGCTAACTAATAATAAACTGATGACTTAGGTGGCTACATTTGGCATGGAAATTTTCTCTCATCCATTAAAACCTGTGACTACATTTTTCAAGCTGTATTTGTAGAACTACTGACCGTGATTTTCTAAGCATTCTTTTATTCTGCCTTTTATTTCCTTCTCATTATTTTTATTTTTTTCTCTCCAAGTCATAACTTAACTGACTTGAAAACCATATGCAGCCTTGTATACTCCATAATGAAAAAGGCTGTGTGTGAATCAATGTAGTAACGCTTCCTCCGTCACCTAAGTAAACTTTCCAATTTCTTTGGCTCTAAAATTCTTGTTTTATTAAGACTGCACTCTGCATCAGCTGGAAAGTTTTGATCTCACTTAAAGTACTCTCATTAATTTCCTTCAACAGGAGGCCATTGCTGGTAAAATCACTGTTTATCCATCATAACTGTGTTACATCACAATATTTTATTGCATATACATATCCAATATTTGGGTTTTTTCCTAGGAGAAAGATGTTTATTATTTGGTGAGTATATGAAGTCTGAAGTTAAATAGGCAGCCCGACTCCCTGCTCTCACTGAATACTTTAACATGGCTGCAAGCCATGAACAATTTTGGAATGTTTTTCATAGAGGCATTACAGGCATTATCTTGACTCAAACTCATTTGCTTTTTACTTTCTGCAGCATTAAAGATATTTTTGACCTGTTTGTGAAAACCTAGGAAATAAATTCACTATCTGTGAAGCCTGAAGGTCTAGATGAACAAATCATAAATCAAATGCCAGCACATGCCAAAATTAGGCATGCTCAAAGCTAAAAATGCAGACACTATGCTGATGTGTAAACAGTAATTCTTGGGGAGAAAACTACTAAATTGAGGAAAAGAGAAAAAAGGAATGACAGCAGATCTTCCGGAACATGAATAAAATAAAACTTGAGGTTTTTACAAGTTCTTTCAAAGTACAGTATGGTGTTTCTGCATATTGATTGAAAATTTCCCAGTTAATAGAAAAATACCAACGGAAGTCCATCTTCAAGTTTATGCACGGAAATAGACCTCCTTAAAGCCAGTATGACTGCTAAGGGTAAGCATACGTATAAGTAGTTTGTTGGGTGAGATTGCAGTTTGCTGTCCAAAGATCTTTCTAAGACTGATTGCAAGGCCGAGCTCGATAAAAGGAGCCTTGTTCCTTGGAATTAGTTTTGGGTTAGAGGTTAAAGGGGTGGGTTTTGTTGTTGTTGTTGTTATTATTATTATTAAGGGTTATGGAACTAAACCAGAGGTATCAGGTCCCTGAGCCCAGAGCCTGTGTAGTCATTTATACTAGATTAGCTTGAAACTCAAGCTTAAAGCTTCTACAACTGCCAGCATTTCAGAGTTGGAAACATTTTACATTCGCTTTGCACAGACAGGAACGGAAAAGGGCAACAGAGATTTGAATCACTTGTGTTTTGCAATATCTCCTTATTTATGCCTTCATATTATGAAGCTGCACTGGGAAATAGCAATTTTGTTAATGCAAGAAGAAAGACAATTAGTTTGTAAAAAATATGATCCCTTTAAAATTATGACAAAGTGAAAATTACATGTTCATTATCAAAGACAGGTAGTAAATTCTTAAGAACAGGAATACTTTAAGTGCAACTTCAGTACAGGAAATAGGTATAGAAAAGTTATCTGTGGGAGGCTGTGCTAAAATGAACTAAATTTTTATTATGTCTAAACTTTTTTGTATTCAGTAATTTGCCACTATTATTGCCAGTAATTTACTAAGAGCATGGAGGGGGAAGAATTAAAAAAGAAGATTTAATTAAGGAATTCCTTAGAAAAAAAAAACAAGCCTCAAATGACATTTCATGTACTTAAAGCTTACAAGTCAATAGGAGACTTGCAGCTTCCAAACTCATAATTATGTCCAATAACTAATTGTTTGGCACATTTATCTGTCTGAACAAGGTGTCCTGTTACCAAGAGGGATCTTGGAAAAGTCAGGAAAAGCAGAAGGGTTCACTTGCCAAATAGGAGTTGCTCCATTCTTAAAAACAAACAAACAAACAAACCCACCCAGTCTGAAATCACTTTCACTGCAAAAGTCCTTGTTCAGTTTTCTAGCCAGTTTTTCTAGGAGTGGGACAAAGAGTTTGGGGTATTACATATAAAAAGAGAGCAACTGATGCTGAAGAAGAATTAAACCTCACAGAAGAGACTGGACAGATAGCTAGCTTCTTTAACAAGTTCAAACTTTGTTTCTCGAACACTTAAAAGAAAAATGTTATCAAAGAGATCTCCAAGAGATAAGGCATAGCAAAATAAAGATTTTACCGAGCCCTCTGGAAAAGGTTAATTTCAACATTCAAATATCAGGTCTGTACGTTGTTTACACTATTTTACATTAATATTGGGACTATTAAAAATTATCAATAAAATAGTGCTCAGAATTACCAGACATAGATAAACCTCTCTCCTTTCTTTCCAAAAGCTGACTTTATACTGCGTGGTGGGTAAGCCTTGCAAGGATGCATTGTACATGCTCCAGTCTTCAATGGTCTCAGTGCCTTAGTCAATGGCATTAGTAAACAAAGTTGTCTCCAGTGGGCGTTTAGGTTCAGCCTTTTGAACTTATAGCAGACAAATATTCTTCTGGATGTGTGGAGACCTATTAAGCCAACTGCTTCATGTAACTCAATGGAACTACACTACCCTGCCCAACAGCATGTGCTGTCGTCAATGAGATAAACAGTCTGCTACTGGAAAAATGCTGTAAAGACATTATTAAAGTCATAGTTGAAGTATGATTGCCTTAAAGAATTGAGTCAGTGTTGTGGTTTTGTTTAGTGAGGGGGGGCCTAAGGTGGAAGCTTCTGTAGGAAACTGCTAGAAGTTGCTCCCCTTTGTTTAGTGGACTCGGCCGGGCCTAGGGCGGACCTGCTGCTGGCCAAGGCCGA